>JAUIRK010000475.1:0-298599 GCA_030549495.1 Nectonema munidae
AATTGTTCCAGTGATGTGTAAATTTTATCTTTGTGTTTGCTTTTACATATCAGTTTATATTTTTTTCTTCTTAATTTTTTTAGGGTAAAGCCAAATTTATTATAAAAAAAAGAGAAAAGTTTTAATTTTTCAATTGTTAAATTAAACTATAATTGTATACTTTTTAGAAAAAACAACAGCCAACAGTTCCAAAAATCTAAGTTTTATTACAAAATATAACTTTTTTATTTTCTGAAACAAATTTACAAAATTTATGAGAAGTCAAATTATTAAAAAAATGAGAATTTTATAGATGGCGTTAATTGATTATTTTTTATGTTATAACGTTTTCAAAATTCTAACTTTTTGTGATATTGTATTGAAGTAGACGCAGGTACTTTCAAATGGCAGTAGTTTTTTAATTTGTGGCACATTTTTTATTAACAATTTTTAGTCAAAATAAGTCAAGGCAGCTCACGCACTTTACAGCCATGCCACGGTTTTAAAACGTATGTGTCTCAGTTTCAAAAAGCTTTTCCAATTTAATTTAAGAATGAGGAGGCACATATGGAATTTAATTTATGGTAATATTTTCTTATATTTTGAATAAACTTGGAAAATAATCATTATATACACAAAATTTATTTTACCAATATTCAACAAATAGGCAGCGTTAAAAATTAATAGGCAGTGGTAAAAAAGGGACCGCGGAGTGTTTTCATCAAGAGGGCCCAATTGCGCCGCTTGAATCGAACTATGAGGAAAGTAGGCTTGATGCGGGATCCAACCCAAGACATTGAGTTATCGAAACCCAGTATCTAACCAACCGGACTCACTATTTACTTATTAAAATTTATTAACTTGCTTCTCACAATTTACTTTAAGGCTGGCAAATATTTACTAATTATCTAATGTCAAATGCCTTCTTTAATTTTATATCATTCCATCAAAATAAATAGAAGTAAAACGTCTTCGGGAAAGATGTGCAGGATGTTTGGGAAAAAATCAACTAATTAAATTTATTCGTATTGAAAATCTTATTAAACATTTATCAACCAGGTAATGAAAATATATAGTTGATAAGAGTTCGGGTCTTCAAAACTATTAAAATAATTTATAATTATATCGAAATGTAGTATGATATATCATCAGCAATAACCTTCATATATATAAGTATATAAGGAATCATTTGGAAAATCTCTTCTACTTTCATATAGTTAGTTTTTAAACTCATCTGTGACATGTTTTGATATTTTCCATAACCTCAAGAGGTTGAACATAGGAGACAACCCTCAAAATTTTTTTCCATTATATTCTAATTTTTTACCACCGATGTTTGACGATTTTATTACGTATAATAACGAAGTTCACCAGTATAATTTACGAAAACATTTTCATCTGTCATTTCCCTTATATTACAATAGACCATCGAAACAATCTTTAAAATACAAATTATCTCTTAACTACAACTCTTTTTTAATTGACACTGATTGTATCATAAGTGTTTGTAAAAATAGAATAAAAAACTTCCCATGAAAAATTAGGAATTTATTTGTCATTCTACGGAATGTTATGCGTGTAAATATCAACTAAGTTACTAGCTTGTACACGTTTTGTATTTTATTTCTCCGTATTTTATTACTTATTTCTTATTTCATGGTCTTTTAGCTTATATAATATACAATACATATGTTTTCTTATCATATTCCATTATTTGTTTTTTACTCTTGTCTATATTCATAATTTGCTAACGAAATATTTATTATATACAAATTTTCTCTTCATGTTTGATACTTTTCTTTATCCTCTTGTGTTCATGATTATTTCTTTTGTGGCAGCCTGGTTCTCATTTATTACCAAATCTTACGTACACTTTTATAAATGTGCATGGGTTTTATTCATATCAGCGCCTTAAGGCCTTTTTCAATATTTCCCTTATAAAAAAAAACTTACTATATTGAAAATATGAAAATATATCTCTATTCTATTTAGATTTGTAAACATTTTGTCTTACTGATGTCACGAACTGTTCTTTTTTCTTCATAATTGTATGAATAAATCTTTCTTCTTTCTTTCTAATCCCTCAAAAGGATGAAGAAATAGAATGAATTTTCTAAATTTTATCCATTTATAATAAAATTTGCTAGATGTATAATTTAATATAATAAATGCGAGACAACGATATAAAGAAAATTTCAAAAATATGAAAAAATATAATGACAACCCCTATAATTTTATTATTGTAATCAAATACAAAAACCATCGTGTTTTCAAAAACTTACTCAACTTGATAGTTATTCATTATTTAACTGGCTCTCACACAATGCATTTACCCAACTAGCAAATTCATTTACCTCCACTTAATTTATCACAACTTAATGAAGATAACAAATTATCTGAAGAAGTAAATATATCAATGTATTTCTAACTAATAAAGTGGACAAACTGAACATCAAAATTTTAGATTGACTACCTAATAAACACAAAAGTATGCATTACTGACTGTTTTTCTCAGTCATCAATTTGAAGAGGAAGAAAAACTTGTAAAAATTAAATAGCGTAAAATTTGAAGGAACATGAAAGTCAACTTACGTCACATAGGCAACTTACGACTTTGCGAGGGAGTAGGACTTTGATATGAAATGAAAATATGAAACTTAAAGCACTCTCACATGATACAGATTTTCAAGTGCTTCTTTGTAATCAAATTCCATTTATATAAACAAAATATAAATTTATACATTGAATAAAATATCAGAAATTCTGGTATTCCTACTTGACATGGTTCTTTTTAAAATAGTGAAAGTGTATCGTCATCAATGATTACGTTTTCACATGTTTGTATACTTCCTCAATTGATAATAATCATTTACGTACAACATTCACAAATGTTTAGCTAGTAAGTATGCTAAAGATCTGTTATTGATTACAAAGTTCTGAGTAAGAGGTATAATACACAGGGAACTTCCTCTCCCAATACATTCCGATCATCTCAACAAAAATACAAAATGTTTATAATAGCAGACAACACATTGAAAAACTATACGCAATAGAAAAAGAATATAACTTTCACAAGCTTTTTTTCATTGCAGGAGAATGATGTGTTTACCTGAGTGCAGTATAAACGAGCTTACAAAAATTCAAGAGCATTTTCTTAGCTAACTTTACAAATGAATTGTAGTCTTACATAAATTCACTCTCTTTACTTTTTGCTTTCATATCATCTATAAAAATGTTGATGAAACTTCTTTCGAGAAGGTGGCATTAAAAAAGTTCAGATTATGGGCCTCAAATTGTGTTCCATCAAATGCCCCTTATATGATTATATCGTTTTTCTAATATTTGACGTCTTATGGTGGATAAATGCTGTGGTTTTTCATAAATGTTCACTTTGAACTTAATTTTGTTTATTTTTAAATTTATAATTATATGTTAATCAGGGGCAAAGATCCTCCAATTTTTTTTTATAATTTTGAAAATTTATTATAAAAGAATTTTTGTACACACGACCATTATTACACGACATTATATTTGCAATATAAGCTCTCAATTCCACGATAACTGGAGTACTTTTATCAAATAAATTTACCTTGATTGCAATTCTGATTGCATCACTACCTTTTGGCTCAGTGGTTTTCAAACTCGAGTCTGCGGTGCCGCGAAGAAATTCCATGGGGATCGAGAAGAGAACACTGAGTGAATCGTTTTGCGCTATTTCCAGCGATTAAACAAAATTGAGTTATGTTCTTATGGATGCAAATATATTTTAAGAAGTAAAGAAAAATGCGTAAGGAAACGTTTCTTCGAAAACATAAGATATGCTGATTTTTTCAAAGGATATGTTTCTAAGTGGTGGCCGAAAACTTTTACACGACACTGTGCAGGACTATGACGTATAAAGTTATAGATACAAAAGCAACCCAACTTTTGTCAGTTGAGGCAAACTATGCCATGCATATTGTGCATATTAAGCTCCCTTGTGCCCCCCACGTTATGGACGAGACTGGTTACTGTAATTAATAGAGATAAACCGTTTAAGCTTAAAATTATAGAGTTCTGATTTATCTGCTATAATATATATGTACCCAACTTAAAAATATAGGGATCTTGTTCAAATCACTGCTTACATTACTGCCTCTGATAAAATATAGCTCAAAATTGCATTATTATATCAATGAAATGGAAATTAATGAAAAATTAGATTTTAAATTTTCATTCTAACACTTAACAATTAAAAGAAGAAAAGTAATATGGAAAATCTACTCACAAGACTAAGTTTTTATACTATAAAAAGATTGAGATAATTAAAAATTATTGGGAGGAGGCGAAAGGCTTTTCTGCCCCCCCCAATGCCCCACCGGATGTGCGCCCCTACTCGAAACATAAGATCATTATGCGGGGTGTGATGATATTGAATATAATTGGTCAAGAATTTATGTTAAACAATAATTATATTTCAACCAATTAGAATGATTCTATCGACAGACAGACACACGTAGGCTTAGATATATTATTATAATCAATATTTTGAAAATTTTTTAGAATAAATTTTAAAAAAACGCCTACCTGCTTTAGTTTTTGAAGGTCCTAGTAATGAAAACAAATGTAAGACAGCAAAATTTAATATGATTTTGTTTATATCATCATAAAAGCATACCTTCAAAAAAGAGAACAAGTAGTAAACCCAAGACCAAAATCTAAAAATTCACAATTTGAACTTTTTATATCTAATATCATTTTAAAATGTGAAGTTAATAAATGTTCTTATTTCTATCATTTTTGTTACTTTCTTATTACAATGAGGAAAATCTTCAAAAGTTTTAAAGCATCTTTTCAAGAAAGTAAACAAAGAAAAAATAAGGAAGACATTTTGCACATGTAAAATATTTTAGGTATTCGTGTAACTGCAAATATTCTAAAAACAAAGCAAATATTATAAAAACCATTTTTTAAATTTACCTTTTTTTCATCCAATTTTTGGAGTATTTGTGTTCAGAAACTTTCTTGGAAAGCCTATTTACAAATTAAGTGAATTTTTTCGTTGTGCATATTTGCCTCAAAGGGTAGACATTTCTTAGATAACTGTAACGCGAACACAAAATCACAGGATCAATATTTTTTAGAATAAATAAATCGCTAATTTCTTTATATGCCGAAAAATTTGCGTAATTTCAGAATACATCACGTAGCTCTCTCTAAAAATCATTAAAAAACGAAAAAAATTATTACAGTGTAGAAAGAGCATTCTTTTTATAAAAATAAACTGCATAAAATAGCAAACCAAAGATGAAAATATTAAAAGTAAGATTAATAAAAACCAGAAGAGCATTTTATTAATAAAAAATTTAATAGTGATGTAGGTTATGTATGATGGAGGCTTACATTATTCTTTTTCAAAATATAGTAATCAAAAATCTTTGACTGTTTGAAATTTTGTTTTTGTAACTGTGATTTGTGATCTACTGCATCATTCAACTCTATCCATTTTTCGAGTACTTTAGTGAAGCCTTTGTGTTTCGCGAATGCCTGTATTTCAGAAATACGTTTACTGGCACACCCAAGGTTTTTGTACTTCATCATCTTCTTCTTCTTCGCTGATTTCATCATTTTCTTGATTGAGTTCAAGTCGGTGCTGAAAACCTTCGACAGTTGAAGGGTGATTATGATCAGTTGTCATCAGTGAAGCATCGAATCCAACGAATTCATCTAAACTCATTTGCAAATTTTCTCGACAAACAGTCTCTATATCATCATTCTCTTCTTCCTTGTCTTCATCAACTCTACTTACAGCGTCTTCACAACCAACTCCACGGATCCTTGGAAACACTTCTAGTTTGTGTCTGCCCTTATTTTTCCTCATGTTTCGTGAAACCAATAAATAGCTTGAAGAAGATCAGTGCGTCGCAACAGATCAGAAGCCTTCAACTCCTCTTCTTGTTTCATTCGACTAATTATACCTTGCAGCTGTCGCAGGGATGGACCGAGAGAGGGGGATGCATACCCCCCCCCCCCCACCAGCAATCTATTCAAAAAAAATTAAGGTTGGAGTCTACCCTAAAATAGAATTCAAAATTGATGAAGTCATTGATCGATTTTCAAAGCAAAAAGGAAGAAGAAAAGACTTTGTAATATAATTTTAATCATTTATTTTACATACGTTTTCAAATTTCTTCTCTAATAAAATGTATAAAATATTTTGATAATATTAGTATACCCCCCCCCCCCCCCCCCACAAAAGATTTCTGGATCCCCCACTGAGCTGTCGCTTCCTGAAATTCAATTTGACCGCGTGTATTATTCCTTGATCCATTGGCTGAGTGATGGAAGAAGTGTTAGGGGGAAGGAAAACAGATTTTATATTAGAAAACTCTAAACGAGGATGGCACGCAGCATTGTCCAGCAACAGTAGGATCTTTCGGCTTTGGGACTGCATTTTTTTGTAGAGTTTTTTCATAAAAAGTTCAAAAAGATTGCTAGTCATCCAAGCCTTTTTGTTTGCGTGGTAATCTACCGGAAGAACTTTATGTTGTATTTTTCCAAAGCAACGTGGTTTAAATGATTTGCCAAACATTGGACGCTCTTTTTCTCGAAGAGAATTAGCACCAGGGGGCGTACCCACGGGGGGGGGGGGGGGGGGGGGGGCTTTCAAACTATTCTACACCGTAGACGGATAATCTCTGAAGTCGGAAAATCTCTCAATTAAGTTCTTTGTGCATAAGCCGCTCTCTCTCTCTCTAGCTGGCCTCATCTTCCCCTGTGTTACATTTTCTCTTTAACTTTTCTCACTCACCAAAGTGTAATCTACGCCAATATCACAACGCCAGGAAACAATTTATAAAAGAGATGAGGAAGTTTAAAGCTTCATAATATCTCACTCAAAGTGAATCTTCACTCACAAAATATTATTATTATTAAGAAAAGATACACAATCAAAAGATTAATACAAAACAGATGAAGAATAACGACTACAAGACAATATTTTAGTAGCAAGTGAAGAACAACCACCCCGCAAGACCCTTTTAAAGAACCAACACCCAAAATAGTTTTCCAATAATATTGTACAGAATATACCACTGAAGCAAAATTAAAAAAATTTATTTAGTAAAAACTAAAATATTAAAATTTTGATTTAGTAAAGGCAAAATAAAATCTTGAAAATTCATTTTGTGAGAAGAATTAAAAAAAATAAACAATAAGTATACATCTATAATATTATATACCTGACTTGCAAAACAGGATATTGTTTCAAGATTATACAGTGTTATAAGATTAAATATATACTAGTGATTATATATAGTATGTGAACTAGTTTATAATAGTTTTTAAATATGTTCAAACTTGACCAAAACGTCATTTTAAAAAATAACTTACAATTATAACCTATAAATGAGTTTTACAAAAATATATTATATAAATTTCATATTTATTTTAAAAGTAAAAATAGATATATATTAATGCAGAAACAAAACGTTAATTGTATTTATAAAAATAATATATGACGATATGTAAAGTATAGTGGTGTATCACAAGCAACTTGGGCATATTAAACCTGTTAATTATTATCACTCTCCTACCCGTTTCGCACTTTCCATCTTTATTACCAAAAGTCACATTTTGATTAGAAATTTTATATGTCATTCATCGTCATACACGCATCAATGAATTGTTAGCCTTTTGTTATTATAAAATAAAGAATCAAAATATGTCTGACTACAATGCTTGAATGTCAGCTCATTTTTCATCATCACCATATGCGCTTATTGTTCTGTGATATACTGTGAGGCAGACAGTATCAACGGAAGTTTTAATTTCACTACAACTTTCTTCAAAAATGATGATAGCATATGCACAGATTCAATATACATATATTTTTTTATATACTTTTAGGTTAACTTTTTTCAGAGAAGGACCATTTTATTTTGAATTTCAAACAATATCAGTTCTCATTTTGATCCAAATATATAGTATTTCTATAAAGATCCTTCATATCACATTGTCAAAATAAAAAGTTGCATTAATAAAGATGTCGATCAGTTAGTTGTTTTAAACTAGGTTATTTAAATTTGAAAATTCATAGTTAAATCAGATATAAAAATAAAGTAAATTATCAATGGTAAAATTTATTTAATTTTATTTGATGAATATTATAAATGTTTTTTAGGTACTTTTTTTCACTTGAGAAATTTTTTATTTACTTTTTGTAACTAGTTCATTCAACTGATTTTTGAGTTAGTAAAATTTTATGATAAACACAAAATAGTCAAAAAAAACTCGTTTTACTGCATGTTTCAACACAAAGTTTAACATATTCACCGTTTTGAAAAAAATTTTTTATAAAACAAATTATCCTCCAATATTATTGGGATAAGTTTGGTAGAAGATTTGGTGAAAGTTTTGTTAGAATTCAAAAATGACGAAAACGAATTTGATTCATTAAAATCAAGAAAATGAAATTTTATGCTGAGAATTCCAGTTCCACAGATAATATTTTTGATATTTTCTATGATAACGCAGAAAAAAACAGAACATTTCGTATTCTCTACAATGAAACCTTACAATTGATTCTTAATTTGACAACAGGTTTGGTTTTCGACAAATGTCAATCATTTTAATTGTTTTTTCAGGTTTAATAAAAGAACTGCACAATAATGAAAGCACTTTCATATTTATCCCCTGGAAGTGTAGGATTTTTGGAATATGAAAAACTGAAACCTTTCATATCCCATCTACAAAATATATCGCAGCAGGTTTTTTCGGAACTTAAAGTTGGAAAAGAATATATTAAAAAAAAGAAGATACAGAAAGAATCTAACGTTATTGATGTTTTTGAAGTACTCGAACCAGTTAAAGAAGCATTTCCTAACATATATAAACTATATGAAGGTATTTTAAAGCAATTTTGTATTATGTAAAATAACTCTTATTCTCCTTCAGGCCTTTTTACCGTAAGTTCGGGTACAGCAGTTTGTGAAAGAAGTTTTTTAACTTTGAACAGGATTATGACCTCTCTTAGTAAATCCATGACTCCGTTTAGAAGAAACAATTTAATATTTCTTTCTTTTATGAGAGAATATACTAAAAAAAATCGACATAGAAAAATTCATAATTTTTTTTTCAAATAAAAGAAGATATTTTATTTTTATTCGGCCTCAAACAGAGGCAAATATATCGGAACACTTGATGAAATGATAAGAAAGGCAGGCGAATAATTTTGAAAAAAACCAATCACTAAGAGAGTTAACACCAAACATAATTCACTTATTGTTAAATTAAAATAATATCATTTTACCTGAAGATCTTTCCTGACTTGTGTGATACTTCCATTTCAGGTTAAACATATTGGAAAGAGAAGCAGATGAAAAGGTATAAAAAGTAGAAATATAGTAGATAGCATGAACACTTTAAAAACTTTTGTTTATAAAGCTCTTATAAAATTCATTCCAACACTGCTTCTCATTTTTAAGTAAATATGCAGTGTGAACATTCATCTCCATAGCGACTATGCAGATGTTTATTCTGTGTATACAACCAAATACCAATGGAAATGACAAACTTAAATTTCTATTCGTATGCAATATAAACACAGTTTTGGAAGAATAATCAGCATTGAAGGGTTAAAACATTTCCAATTTTAGAAGCTTTAACCCTTTCAGTCAAAATTGGACGCCAGTATCCCAAAAGTCATCGGCTTAAGTTAAATGAAAACTAATTGAGAAGAAAGTACACGATAGAAAACCAATGCCTATAAATTTACAAATTTTGAAATAACATTTTTTAGAAAGATTTTAACCCAAAATTTTAATTGTTAATGAAATTATATTTTATACATGACTTTTATTTTGGAAAAATGATTTCGACGGCGGTCACAGGTAAACTGGTGAACAATTGAAAACTTAGATATAATTTAAAGTTGATAAGAAGTTTATTTCTACAGGATTCGAGCTTTGTGAAAACTAAATTGAGTTTATTCAATATGAATCACAATGGCGCTTCAATATAAGATGAATCAAATAACATACACAGTTAAACTTCTTCTCACACTCAATTCAAAGTTTGATATATTTGCTCTTTAAAGTCACGTCTTAAAAAATATATATAAATCAAATATATGAGGATAATATAAAAATCTTTAGAATTTTATTTGAAATAAAAATTTTGAATGAGCATTTCAAATTACACCATTTTCTTGAACTTTATTGTCACATTAGTCCATTCGTCACGTCATTGTTCACAATAGAAATAGGATAACTAAACAAGAATTCAGTGAGAATTATGTACTGAAAAGGTTAATAAACTCAATTTGCATTCCATCTTCAAATTTGGCAACATAGGCATACAGAGTATAGGGACAAGACGACATGCTTATCTCTTCTGTCTTGTTCAAGTCGGCTCGATTTTTTAAATTAATAAAAATGCTTTAGGCAAAAAATTCTTCATTTAATTTATATCTATTCAAGAAGCTGTAAATAAAATTTGTAAAACAAATACTGTATGAAAAAAAAATTGTTTAGTATAGCAAAAATATTACTTTGAAGTTGAAGTGAATCTGACTTTATTTATTTGGTTCAGTTTTTGTAATTAATGAAATAAATAAAGCAATAAACCAAACATATTTTTTAGAAAGTAGGAAATTTTGAACATATGCTCTTTTTAATCAAAGCAAACGCTTCAAATATTCCAGTCTTTAATTTTAAGATAAACTAAGTTTATTTTTAAAAGAATCTTACAATTAATAACTATGAATTCCATCAAGGAACAAATATGAATCGGCAAATGGCCTAGTGGTGTGAGCGAAGGGCCTCGATCCAGATGGTCTGGGTTCGATTCCTGATTGTGACTATGTTTACCTTCTGTTCAGCTATGGAAGATGCGATACCGACAACTAACCAAGAAATGTTGGGAAGGTAATACAGGAAGTTTGAAGGATGAGATATATATCCTCAATACCTTCAATGGTCAGGTTGTAATGATAAGATAATGACGATTTTCTTTACTTTAATCTGTTTAAGTTAATTAATTCATCATGTTTCTTTGCTCCAACTATTCTCCCACATCCTTGATATCAAGCATTTAAGGAAGCATTAATACTTTTTCCCAGAGCTATTGATTTCATAAAAATTCCAGCTTTATGTTTTAAAAAAATAAATTCTCTGTTTATAAAACTTTTAGGATTTGTTCTCAACCACTTTAATTTGCTGGATTAAATAGTTTACCTCATTCAGCTTCGAACGGTCGTCAAATATTTATTCGCGGTCCGCTAAAGAACCCCGTACCATAGTTTTTTGAATAGATTTAGTTGAAACAATTTTTTTAATTTTTGAAGAAGGGGTAGAAATTTGCCAAGCAAGATTTTTTGCATATTTAAAACCTTCGCTTGACGGACTCTATGCATTTTTACACCAGCAAATTTTTGTTGAATTTTAAGCCAGTTAGCTCAATGGCAACCACATATAAAAACTAGTTTGCAAATTTGACATACAAAAACTAAAATTAATATTTTTAGATTAAAATACGATGAAAAGGCAAAAAAATTTTTTTTCAAAAAGTTTATTATAGATGAAGTTATAACTCCTAAAATTGTCAAAAATATGAGCTTCATTCAAATACATATTTGATAAAATCATAAAAAACATTTATCAATATTGAATAAAAAAGACTAACTTTATTTACAGTTTGAACAAAAAAGAGAGGAGTGTTTTTTGCAAATAAAAACCTTGCAACTTTCGTATCTTCTTGTGGTTTTGTTAAACTTTGAAAAGCAAAAAGAACAATATGCCCTCTTTTTATTTCCTTCCTCACTGGGACCAGCTTGAGAATCTGAATAACCATAAAATGAAGAAAACTTTTAATATTTGAGGGTAGCTCAGAAAGGGAAGAACGAATTTTCATTCTTTCTTCTGTTAAACGTTTTTTCATTTTGATGAAAAATTTTCTGCCGCTCTTTTTGCCTTTAGGGGAAGCTTGTGGACAGTTATAATTCAATATTACCCAACTGTTTAGAGCACATATGTCCAAGTAATTACAAAATGCAACAAGAGTCCACTTTCTTGTTGGTTTGTAAGCACGATAAGTTCTTATCATCCTTTCCCACATCCACACCACCTTTCGGTTCATTGTAAGTTAAGATATTTTTGGGTTGTGATTTGAACGTTTTTATGGCAAGTTACATCCCGTAATCAAACGTTTACAAATTTCTAAACTAGAAAAGTAATTTCTATCAGTCAATCCAGAAATGTAAATTTCTGGCCTCAAACATATAAAATGTTAGCATCGTTTAAATGGTATATTTTTATGCCATAGTGACCAGGTTTACTTTTGTCATATATTTTGACTGGGCATCCTACTCTAAATTTCACTATAGTTGTTCATCAATAGTGACGGCATCTAGTGGGGTCCAGTATCTGTAACAGTTTTCAAAGAATTTATCATGAATCACTCTGACAGCAGACAATTTATAATTTTGATTTCTATGTTCAATACTATCAAAACGAATAAAAATATTTATAAAAGTAAACATCCGTTTTCCCATTGCTGCTCGTAAAAACGGACCGCCATTCATAGAGAAAAGATGTCGTGTCGCTATTCCTTGGTCTTTAGCTTGCCCGATGTGAATAAGACATCCAAAATACGCTAATAGGTCTCTAATTTTAAACCTTTCGTGGCAAGCTCTTAACTCTTCCCATTTTGGAGTTCTTTTACTAAAACAAATTGCGGTTACTAATACCTCTACATTTACATGAAGTTATAAAAGAAATTATAAAAATTACTTATAATTTTCTTCTGCCTTTTTTTTCGTCATTTCCAAATTATGATTGATCAAAACAATATCAAAAAATAGATTGAAGATTTTCATTACATCTTACAAACTTTTGCTTCATTTGTGGGACCATAAGGACGTAAGGACAAGTTGCGACAATTCCGAGCTTGGACACGACCGCAAATTGTATTTTGAGATTCTCAGAAGAAGTTAGCACTATCGGAAGCTAATAAGTTTTCGTCTGTTTCATCTTCTAGGGTTTCTCCTTCTTCTTCAAACTCTTCTGGAAAGTGTTCTCTTGAAGTCGAAACTTCGTCATATATATATATATCTAAGGCTGAATCGTCTGAGCTCAGCAGAGGAAGAAGTTGAATCATTTGATGAGTAATCTAAGTTTAACAAAATGCTAAACTTCGCAATACGCACGTAATTTTTTGTACCACGAACTACGCACATATGGCAATTTACTCGATACTCCTTTCTTTATGTTTCATGCAGTAGCAGAAAAAACAATATTTTCCTTGTGCATGATTGTTGCATTCTTATCTGTAACCAACACACGATATAGCATATAATTTGAGAATAAACAATTACAGTTATGAAACGATTGTATAAACAATTTCTCATCTTGCTGCCTTTTCTTTGTCATTTGTCTTTTAATAAGTAGATTTACGATACAATCTGATATTTTTAGCTCTTTTTCTGAAAGATATTCTCTATCTAGCTTTTTTTCCGAAGAAAGCATCTCAAGTTCGGAAGAAAATATTGATGAAAATTTAATTAGTTCCGATCAAGTTGAATTAAGTTGGGATTCTTTTTATGACTCGCGAGGAAGAGTAGCGAGTGAAAATATAAGAAACGTTATTACTTCACCTTTTGGGCCAAAAAATTCAGCTGTTGGAGAAACCAATATTCTAATAATTTTCAAGTTTTTTTTACACACAATTTAATTCAGTATCTGAAAACCAAAAGAAAAATGGATTCCAACTATGCGTAATTTTTTATTCATATTATAAAGTTGCCAATTATTTTAATTTATAAGAGTTTTAAAAATTTCATTGTAGACATATTTATAGAGATTTTTTAAGATTAACAGTAAGGAACCGCTTTTGAAGCATCATTGCTTTTGACAAGTTTATCTGTGGTTTATTTATTTTTTATAAATGTTAATCATTATATTTGAATATTTTTTACATATTTTTACCTTTAATTGTTTTTTACATAAAAAACTACAGAAATAGAATAGAAGGTTTTTTGTTCAAAATTTGACAATTCTATAAAAAATGATCTTCAGTTTGATCAAGAGTTTCATATTTGGGTAGTATTTGTCTTTATAAGCACGGTCATTCAAGTTAAATAAGAAAAATAGGGTTGAATGGAGTTTAAGCTGTTTTTAGATACGCTAAAACGCATAAGAGTTTCTCTGCAATATTATCTTGTATTTTTTTATAAACATAATTATAAATGAAAAAGTAAAAAGATACGTAGTTTGGGTGGAATTAAAAAATGGAATTGATCATTTATTTTTATGTTCTCTGAAAACTGAGTGTTTATTTGATACATTCTCTGAGAAGCGCAAGTAAGCTTGGTTAAACACTAGGTTTTTATAACAAAAGGTTTTGGGTTTGATCTTGCATTAAACCTCTTTTCCTTATAAGTTCGATAGATTCTATGTAAATTCTTCAAAATTAATTGCTTGACAATAAGTTGCTCAAAATCAAATCGAAAAATTGTTTCTTGAACCATCAATTGCTCGAAAAGGCAGATTGCTAGAAGTAACTTCGAAGCATTTTACTTTTGAAATTTTAATTTCAAAATAATTTTAACTATTCAGTTAACAAAAATCAAGTTATATTATTTTATTTTATAGTTATCATAAAAATATAATTTTTTTTTCGAGCAATCTGCCTTTCAATCAATTTATGGATTGAGAAATTATTTTTCGATCAATTTACTGTCGAGCAATTTACCGGATACGAGTTCAATAAAGCTGCGCATTCTGCTTTTTCTATAAAAACACTCCACCGTATTTTTACCGTTATATTTATCAATTTTCAAATGTTTCATTTAGTTTCCTAAATTTCATGCTTGCTATATATAGGACAATCAATGGATCAAAGAATAAAAATTTCAAGTTTGTTTAGTGATACTTTACTTATGGAGTTCCATTTTTGAAGGCTGCACTAGGTAGAAATATGTTTCTCATGGTACATACTTTTTTTATCTTTTGATGAAAAAACTGAAAGAAATCCTGATGACAAGTTATCACCAATTAGAAAGATCCACGATCATTTTTGTAAGGTTTTTTCAGATTTCTGGACTCCAAATAAAGCTGTCACAATAGATGAGCAATTGGTAAGTTTCAGAGAATATTAAAATATACGACACTAAAAATCTGGACATTATGGTTTAAAAGTTTACCATCTCAAAGATACAGAGAGCTTCTATTGTCTAAAATGTGAAATATACATTTCTCGTTTACCAAATAAAGAATACTTTTCTGCTAAAAACATTATAAAAAGATTAGTTAGCGACTCAGATATAGCACACTGATGTGGAATATATATGGATCGATTTTTCACTTCCCATGAAATTGCCGAATGGGCTCTTTCAAAAAAGTACACTCTATCGTCATGTCATCAAGAAGATTCATACCAAGACTACTCCATCCAACTTATCTTAAAATTCTCAAATTTGGGATATGCGAGTAACGTATAGTTTATTCCTGTCAAGCATCGCTTTCAGCGTATATTCCTAGGAAACATGCAACTCGTAATTTCAAAGTTGTATACATACTCTCATCGCAACACAGAAAAAAAGTTGAAATTTCTTCTGAATATGGTAAGCCAGAATCTCTACTAGAGTACAACCAGTACTAGGATGGTGTTGATGTGTCCAACAGAATGATAAAACAATACAGAAGTTACAAGCCATGCAGAATATGGACATGAGCAGCTTTTTCTAATTACTTAGACATTAGCTCTCTAAATGCGTTTATAATCGTCAAATTGAATGCGTCTGACGAATTTCCATCAATCAAAAGTAGTGGTAGAAAAATGTTCATAAAAAAGCTGGCATTGTGTCTAAGTCAAGAAGCTATGAAAATAAGATTCCAAACTCCTCAAATAAATCTGAAAACAAAGAATATTTTAAGTTTTTATGGTTTTTATCAGAAGGAAGTTCCAGAAACATCAAGTAGTAGACGTTTTTGTATGATATGTAAACCAAAGAAAAGCTGAACAACAAATAAATGCAAAAAATATTGAAAGTTTATGTGTAAAGTTCACACCCAATTTGTTTGCGAAAATTGCTTGTAATAAATTTTTTTTATTTAAATTTAATCCTTATTTTACTTTGAATATTAATTAATTAATTAAGTTGTTTTGTGACGTTCGCACCCATCCTTTCGGATATAGTGGCCCGCCCGGAATGCTGAGTCCAAGTCTAACTGGACTTTCCATCCCACTAAACACCAATCGGCCCTTGTTACAAAAGAATAGCTCTATTATATATAGTATTTTACAAGAATTTATGTGACAATATATAAATACAACTGAGAGAACGATACAATCCTAACGCGTACTTTGAATATAAAAATAGTTTTGTTTTTATTCTATTTCATTCAAAAAAATCTACTTTAAAAAAACTGAAAAACAACAATATGCCTATAGTATTTTTTATGTTCTCTAAGTAAAATTAAAAATTGAACTTTATAAAAGTTCTAAAATTTTCTTAAATTTACATATTAGTTAAAAAAAATTGATAATGTAAAAATTTTCGGCAATAGTATTTGAAATATTGGCGTGGAGTAAATTGCCATATGTGCGTATAGCAAAGGTTAACAGCATTTCAAGAGTTTGATATCGAATAGAAGTATCAGAAGAATTTGTTTAATATAATACTCAGCATTTAGGAAAAGAGTTATACTTTTGGATCAGTTTTAAACACTCTTTTGTTTTCTTTTTGAAAAGACATTTTAGGAATCAAAAAAATTCCTAATAAACTAAAAATTTTTTAATAATATTTTTTCATTTTTATTTTTAAATCACTAGTTTTCGATAAATATATTCTTTTGAAATATAACTTTTTCTCGAAAAATATTGATTATTTTTCCTCCAAACTGGACTAGTGACGTGTTTGAATATAAAAAATTAATTTTACAATTAAAAATATAAAACACAAAATTTATTTTACAAAAATAATTAAAACTAAAAAAAATTAATTAAAAAAATTAAAATAAAATAGTATAGTATTAAAGTTAATTTTTATATTTTTCAGTTCTTAAAAAATAATGTCTTTTTCTTTCAATTCAAATGTAATTTTTATTTTTGTTTAATTATAGTTAAAACTTATTTTCAAAATTTTTTGAAGAAAACTATATTTTTCACGTAGTTGGCACAAAATATCCTAGTTGGCACAAATTAGTTACTCCCACTTATTTTATTATCTTATTTATATTTCATCTCTGATTTTTGAGTTAAATGTTTTAACTTATAAATATTTGTCATACAAGCGGTCATTTCTGACTATTTGTGCAGTGCTTATCTTAATGGTTAATGTTACCTACAGGCTACATCTTCTTCTTATACTTCTTATTTAGTCGCTCTATCTATCATTTCACAACATGGATTAATTTAACTTTAAAATCAGAACATATAATTGAGTATTGTAAAAGAGAATTATTAGAGAGAAAATAAGAGAATTAAGTATTAAAATATCCTTTGAAGGCGGTTTATTTGCTTAGGAAGATTTATTTAAAAAATTATAATAGAAAATATACACATTCACAGATAGATAAATTATAAGGAACATACAAGAAAAGAAGATTTTGAAAAAAAGTGTCAACAGGTAATGAAAATTACAACGGTGATGTACCGCTCTGTTCAAAATAACAACAATCATATAAGTTACAGTAAAATCAGCAAATAGAGTTAATCCAACAAACTAACATTAAATTAAAAAATAAAAAATATCTATAAAAATTTTTTTGACTTAAACAAAATATTCAAGATTCAAACGCATCAATTTTAGCATTTTTTGAATAACAGGTAGGTCGATAGAATTCTCCAAATAAATCTAAAGGCTTTTATGCTTTCAACAACAGCTTTTCTCAATTTAAGTTTTATGTTTTAAGTATGGCTTATGTAGAGCATCTTTAGATCTAGTAAAATGAGTATGCAGAGCGTATTGGAAAGTACAAGAAATTAAAACAGCCATTAAAATAATAGTTTTTGAAAGCAAAAGTACCCAAGGAATGCGTTGCAACTTGATCAACAATAAAAAAAGTTTTAGGAAGAGAGTAATTAACAAATTTGAGAAATTTTATATATATATAACTGAAAATTTTTTAGATGATATTTATCAAAGTTGTACCAAATAATGTTAGCATACAATAAGTTGGGGTATATTATATTGGTTCCTATTGTTATAATCATTCAGGAACGAATATTAAAAAGGTCTATAATATGATTTGAAAAGCTTAATGAAAATAAGGGGACTTGTTTGGAGATATCAAAACACTTTCAGTCGTAATGCTATCTACTCGCATTATGCTTACGATTGTTAATCACAGTTTTTGTGAATTTATTTATGAGCCTTGGTTATCGAACCCCTGATTTTCAACTGTTAAGCTGAGAGGTAACCCTAACAAACATTTTTGCTTATATAAGAACACTTTTGAATGGAAATAAATGTTAGAGTTGCTTGATATTCATATCAAGGAAAACCACAGATTTGTTAGTTTCCTCATCAAAGACTCCTCTAGGTAATAATAGAAAATATGAAAATAGGTTGATAAGTGTCAGTAATCGCTTTTTATGAAATAGACTAGATTTAAAATAACATAAATTGTATATATTACATATAATATAATAAAATATTAATTTATTTTGCATATAATCTTTGATTTTTATCCGGTAAATATGACATGCTGCTAGTGAGAGAACCTGTTGTTAAAATATTTGATTCCTCCACTGAAAATACCTATAATGTTTCAGAAATATTTACTCTTAACATAAAATTTATTTATATTATAATATTTAAGGTAAATCTAGAGTATATTTTACACTTTTCATTGTGAATACATATTTTTTACTGCATGTATCGAATTATAAGCATTAAAGCTGAGTGAAATTAAGATTTATTTAATAATATTGAATATTTTTGAAGACTTTTTTGTTCCAATATTAACTCCTAAAGTGGCCGTCGTAAGCTATGTTTGAATTTAATTTTATCATTTTATTTTTGTTATATTTGTATAAAAATTTTCTTTGAAAAAAACAAAGCTGTTCTCATTGATAAAATTTTAGTATTTAAAAATATTTTGTTTTACTAATGGATCCAAAACCTTTTTATTTGTGCTTATTGAAATTTCAAAACATATAATATAAGTAGTATTTATTATATGTATGCGTTTAACAATTATCCTTTTAATATGAGTTTTTATATCATCAAAATTATGTTTTGTTATCAAGATGCTCAGAATTAGATAAACAAAATATAGGAAATATTTAAAAATTAATTTATACTGTCAATAATAAAGTTAAACTCAAAAATAAATTAATTAGATGATACATATATAACTAGTTATAGGAATCAAATTCATAAAAATCAGAGAAAATCACTTTTCACAAGATTTCAGTTATTGAATAAAATTTTCTATTTATTTAAAAAATTGATCTACTTTTGGAAAAGTACCTATGGATAAATTTGGAAGCTTTACAATCATCCGAAAAAAATTTCATGATTATGACTTTTAAAACAATTTTAAACTGTACAAATCTGGAAGGAGTTGAATTTAAAAGCTGAGCAAATTTTATAAGTCTTAATTGGCCCCTCACATTTCTACAAGAGCCCCTCAGCAAAAGCTTCAGTGAAGCTACCCCCTCCCCCTCTCCTTTTTTTCTCATTTTGCTACAAATTTTATATTGAAATGGATTATGACACGTTTTTGCAAAGATAAAAATGGGATTTCAATCTTACTGCCTTATTTATTTATTGCGATAAAAAATGAAATTACTTTTGACAATAAATTATTTCCATTCATCTTAAGGATTAACAAAATTCGTTTTAATGAGTTTCAAAAGTATATGTTCTAAAATCGGTATTATGAGGCCTACGTGCGCCATGGGTTTGTCAGATCAGTTTGGCACTTTATCATCAATAGGTTGGCGATGAAAGTATTTTCATCTAGAAGGCTAATTATAAGCATTTAAGCTCAGTGAAGGATGAGGCTTGCCAAGGTTCGAACATATATCAAAGATAGATTCTCTTCTTCATAGTAAATTTGTTTATATAATACAGCTCTCACCACTCAAAATGAATTGATATGATTGATTCAAATTTGACACACGTAGTAAATTATTAGAACTTATTTGGCCAGAGCGATTAAAATTTTATTTTTGAAACACCTTATTTCTACAATTTTAACTCTTATAGTGGCTGTCGTAAGTCATGTTTGAATTTTCTTCTTTAATTTAAACCATTTCATCCTAATGAAAGCAGAACCGTAAGTAATTTGATATTAACGTCAAATCTATTAAAAAATTGTCTGCGTCAGTTAAAACTGGCGATGGGATGAAACAGGTTAAAAACGTGATGCTTGAGCAAATTTTTATTGAACATTTTCGATCATTTATAAATTAAATAAAAACTGACCCTATTTATATATATCCTTTGATAAAAGATAAAAAAATTTAGTACTTCAACAAAAAACTAATATATGAAGTGTATTTCCTTTGAAGTTTTTACTGAATTTCTTTTTTGCCTTGTTTGATCTTTAACTTCGTTTAAATTTCTATGTGCAAAGAATTATGCCAGTATCGACTCCAAAACCTCTTTATTTGAGCTGTCTGAAAGAGAAAAAGAAAATATAGGAAATGTTTTAAATTCTTACTATTAATTTATACTTTCAATAATTTATCAAAAGTATAAAGCCTAACTTTCGGAGAGCAAAAGCTGCATCTAGCACTCTTTAGCGATGATTAGTTATCTCATTTATAAAACTATTTAATTTAGTTCATCCACTCTTGTATTCTGAATTTTCTTGCCGACTTCAAAAGTCTACACTTATTGCTTTCGATCAGGATCTAGTCTTAATCGCTAAGTTTCGTTTTCTGGATGGCAATCGTAGCATCAACGCCTTTATCATGACAATAATTGTATCCTTGTAGTCATTTTATGAAATATTTTTATAATATAACCTATATAAAAAATGAATATACGTTAAACTTTGAGTTTAAATCATTTGAAGAATTTGGTGCTCAAAAACGTCCACCAGAGTTCCCTGCTCTAAAAACATTTAGATTTCCTACTGCACTGAGTTAGAGCGCTTTGCTGTGCGTCTTTTTGGGGGAGATCTTTCTAAAATTGAATTTGCAAATGAATTTTAAATGTTTTAAGAAGTGAATTTTGTGCCGTGACTGCAGAGCAGCTATTAAAATTAAATCAAACTAACATTCAGCTCAAAACTAAATAACTTACTAACTAGCACTAGGCCAAAAAGACTCGCTACAGACTGGACCATTCTCTACTTTACGATTTAAATTGTTTAAAAATCAAATGTAAAATTTGTGAATGTACAAATTATAACATATACAATATATATTATACACAAACAAAATACAGTGAATATTAATATTGTATGAACGAACTTAAACACTTTTATTAAATTAGATAGAAGGTGTGAGTTATTTTGTTTCATCACCATTATCATCTCATCATCACAGATATATTTATTTACATTGCATAATTTTATCTCTTTTCTTCTCCTTCGCCTCTCTATTTTGACTTATCCTATTTGCATAATTTGACCGCAAAATCAACATGCATACATTTGCTTGCTCTCATCTCTATTTTTTCGCATTTCATTATAAAAATCACACTCACACCTTTTTAAAGCTCTTTTCATAAATGCTCTCACCAGCAGAAGATGAGATTACTTTTTGCGAGGCAGCAGAAGAAAATGACTTTAGGAGCGACAAACGTAAAAACGTAAGAGGGAAGATTTCTCTAGAAGAAACTCACGATTCCAATTCTCTCGTCCCTAACACCAACTCAAACCCATCGCTTAAAGTCGTCTACGCTTTTTCTGTCATGTGTTCGTTGAATTTTTTGATTAATGTGTGTTACGCAATTTTGGCGCCATTTTTCCCCATCGTTGCTTCCAACAAAAAAGGATTGTCGATGGGAAGTGTTGGCGCCATTTTCGGAATCTTTCAGCTCGTCCAGATCTTTTCCTCCCCCATTTTTGGCACATACATCCACCTTCTTGGCGTAAAAAGACTCTACTTGCTGGGCGCTCTCTTCCAGTCAATCACAACGCTCCTCTTCGGCTTGGCAGACGCCCTTTTTTCCTCTGCACGCCTCTTTCTGGCTTTCACGCTCTTCTTGCGCTTTTTCCAGGGCATTTCCTGCTCCGCCTATCTCTGTGCCTCCTTCGTCTGCCTCACCCATTTTTTTCCGAATGAAATCGCCTTTCGCTTCGGAATCCTCGAAACGTTCAGCGGGCTCGGTTACGTTATAGGTACACCTCTCGGCTCCCTGCTCTTCGCCATCGGGGACTTCTTCCTTCCGTTCTTCGTTGTTTCCCTCCTTCTGTTCATTTTAGTGGTTGCCTCCTTCTTTCTTATTCCAAAAATCTCATCTGCCTCAATGAGGGAAGCTAATTCACTCCAAGGCGAGAACAACTCCAAAGCGTTTTCCTTCTTCAAGTTGTTCTCTTTTCCCAACACAATCTTCGTCTCTCTAGCCATCTTCTTATCTACCTTTAACATCGGCTTCATCGAGCCCACCCTAGCGCCCTACCTCTCTAATAAGCGATCCTTTTCGAACTACTTGGTCGGCTTTGCTTTCATGCTTCTTTCCTTTTCCTACCTGATCTCTTCCTTGGTCACAGGCAAACTAGCGAACAACCTCTCCCACTCCTCTTTACTCTGCCTCATTCTTTTCTCTCTCATCGCATCCTCACTCTCTTTCTTCCTTCTTGGGCCTCAGTCCCTCATTCTGGCGCCTTTTTCTCCGTATCTTTTGGGCGTTGCTCTTTTTGTGATGGGATTCAGTTTTGCGATTCAACTTATCTCCACGTTTTGCGATTTGTACAATGAAGTAACGCGTACTCCTTCTTTCCTCAATGACCCGGCAACACATGGCCTTTGCTCCGGCCTCTTCAACTGCTTTATATCAGCAGGAGCTTTTTTTGGCCCTTTTTCTGCGGGCTTTCTGACTGAAACCTTTTCGTTTCCTATTTCGTGTTTGATTATTTCAGCGTTAAACGCATCTTCCGTCTTTCTCTACCTTTGCTTGTACATTTTCTCTCTCTTTCGCAATAATCAACCAAATAACAATTGCCTTATTGAGTAATAAATGAAAGTTTTTAACATTTGTCATTTAATTGCACTATTTTTACTTTGAAACAAATAACTGATTTTTGAAATGTAAGTAAAATTGATTATATTCCTTAATTTGGTACTCTCAGAATCACATCCTCAGTCTGATTAGTCTGAAATGGTTAACATTGAAATTTCTAACGGGTAAAGATCATTTAGACCTGTTTCAGAATAAGAATTTAACATCCTATTCTCCTGATTTTAAATACTAATTATACCTGAATTATTTTAAAAAAATATTATGCTTCCGTACATAAAAAGTAAACATATCGGAGGTGTTTGTGCGATCATTTGAATAGTCTAAAATTATTCAATAAATGTTCAAATATAATTGCTTAAATTCTAGCGTAATTTGTTTCGTTAAAACTAAAAAAGTATTACTTTTTTTTTTATTCATTCAGATCAAAGAGTTTTTGTACTCCTTATTTCAAAATTGATCAATTAATTTTCCTAGACATTTTATCTCGTTGTGTTGATTATTTCCGTATGTTTGCATGTTTAGAAAAAAGTGCAAATTCTCTCCAAAGTGCAAAATGTTTATGACTATTTTATATCTTTAATTGGTAATGGAAATTTGATTAACTTTCGTATCAAAAATAATATTACGCGTTAAATTTGCCCAAATAATAATTCCTGTGTTTCATTTTTATAGCATGTGTTCCCAACGGAAAAATGATTGGAATAGCGATCCAGAGTATTCTCTCTAGTTCAAATCTAAGAATTTGTAGGTGTATTCATGTAAAAACGGATGCAAAGTTTTGATATCACGTTCATCATGTGACAGTTCTCATTTCCATTGTTCATTGTTCAATTTAAACTTTAAAGCATGACGACTGATGATTGATACAATTGTAATTTTTGCTCACATCTCAATTGTTCCATTTTTGCGTTTATCTTTTCTTATCAATCAGCACAGAGATGTTTAACTATTGGAACTGGTTTATTGTACTCAGTTTTTAAAGGAGCACGGAGCTCTTTCAGGCGAACTGAGTAGGGAAATACCAGGCATGTTTTATTCCTATTCTACAGGAGGACAGCCTTAAAGATGCGAGTGTTTATAGAAAATTTTCATTTTTTAGGATTTCTAAGCTTTCTCTGTAAATCATTGTTATGTAAATTATGAATTATTTTCTCTATGATTTTGCATCACTTTCCCTATCGGTTTTACATTGGCACCTGCT
Organism: Nectonema munidae; assembly: GCA_030549495.1. Classification (NCBI taxonomy): domain Eukaryota; kingdom Metazoa; phylum Nematomorpha; class Nectonematoida; family Nectonematidae; genus Nectonema; species Nectonema munidae. Next base: position 24,303 of record JAUIRK010000475.1, read on the forward strand.
TTTCATGACTTGATCGACAACATTTGAAAATATAATGACCAGGTACGGACATTTGGAGGGAGTATCTTTATATATCTCAAGGCAGTCGCATAGATGATTCTTCTTCTTATCCAGAATGTGTCTTTATTTATTTAAAAAACATTTTGTTCTTCATACTTAGATATAAAACAAATTTCCATAAAGGTAAAGGTACTATTAGATTATGTTTTCATCTAGAAGGCGCAATTACGCTGCTTGTATCAATGTGTGGATATCCATTGAATAAATTAAGCACACTTATTACATTTCATAGTGGCCTATACGAATCTAGTCTCAAAAATGTGTATGCGGATGAGAGTTAAAATATATCATATACACATCTCTAAAACAATTATGGAGATGAAAACTTTTCGTATATTCATTTTCTTGGCGTTGTCATGAATTTGTGTCAGGTAGCGAAAAAAATTTTAGAAGAAAAGGACGAAAATTTTGTTTAAAACAATTTGACAAGGGGCTCCTAAAATAAACCACTCCTTTAGTTATGTCTTTTTCCATTTTTGTTAACTACCTCTAAACCAGAAATCACTAAATTCGGACCTTAGTTAATCTGACACTTTGAATATACCAGAAATCTTTAATTTAGTAAAATTATTGAGTGTCAATCAACAACTGAGCTTAAAATAAGTTTAAAAGGAATGTTAAAAAAATTGTTTCCACCCAATAGGATCAGTACACCTAAATATTAACTTACAAATCTAATGTAAATAAAAAAAAATTGTTGTACTTTTAGTAAAACTGACATTCAATTTTGGTTCTGGTCAAGTTCATAGTGAGAGAAATCGATTAAGCAAAGTCTCATTTTTTTATTAATAAGAATCACTAAAAGGGATATCAATTAATGTGCTGAATGACTGGATATCGTTTCGCCTCCTCACCACCTTATGATTGGTGATTTATTTGCCCTTCTAAGAGACGCACACAGAAACGCATGTTCGATTTAATTGTGAAATTGACCTTGAAATGACTGATGGTATCTCGTGTAAGTCTGTCATCTAAAGTAATATTGTATTTCTACTCTATGCACGATATTACTTCGCAGCCTCCTTTTCTCGGTATTTTCCGTGAGTGATCGTATGTGTGCACGTATTATACTTCTCATTCTTCATTCATCATCTCTTTGAGTCCATTATCACGAAATCTGACTACAGGTATCAGTAGAGAGCGATATTGGTATTAGCTGTTATCTTTTACACCGCAATTGTAGTATCATAGTGGCAATCTTGCTTTCTTCTGTGCTCTTGGTTTCCTTGAACACCCGCACTCATTAAAGGATAACAATAATATCTTGTTTCATGCTCTGTCAAAGATATCAACATCTCCAAGAGACCTTAAGAGAAACTCTATAATCGCCCTTTCTATGAGTAGTAGTAGAGGAGAAGTTGGAGGCAATATGACATCGCGTCAACACCGAATTGCCTCAGTCTATGTGGATGATGATGTTCATGCGCCAGATGATACAGATCTCTTTATAGAGTACCAGGAGAGTTGTAAGCGCTCTACCGGTAATTGGACCACTGGCTCCGTTGCCAGACACAGCACCGTCTTCTCCCATGTTATTGATAGTGCGTCTTTGTTGATGTCTGAAGATGACGGTGATACCGGTGGTCTTTCACGTTCTCTCCGAAACGTCTTATTTGTTATCATGTGTGCTGTAAACTTTTCAACGTCCACCTGTTTTGCCATCATTGCTCCCTTCTTTCCCATTGTTGCAAGTGAAAAGGGCGTTTCAATGACCTACATTGGAGGAATTTTCGCGGTTTTCCAAGGAATCCAAATTATCACTTCTCCGATTTTCGGGTCATGCGTCTACTACTTCGGTCCAAAAGCTCTGTACATGTTTGGCGCCGTCGTGTCTTGTGTCACTACGCTCGCATTCGGTTTCACGATTTACTTGAACGACGTTTTCGCGTTTAGCGCGTCTACGTTTCTTCTGCGTTGCTTACAGGGTATCGGCTGCTCTGCCTACCTTTGCGCTTCCTTTGTTTGCCTAGCCAAGTTTTTCCCCAAAGAAGTTTCCACAAAATTTGGTATTCTGGAAACATTTGCCGGCCTCGGATACATGATAGGACCTCCGTTGGGCGGAATCCTCTTTGAATTCGGTGGCTTCTTCACTCCTTTCGTGGTGATGTCGGTCCTTCTTTTCGTACTCACGCTTGCCTCCTTCTTCCTCCTACCAAAGTCACTATCTCACTCCCTCCCCTCCTCTTCCGAGGGTAATGACGATCGAAATGGCATTCTCGCTTTTCTCTCCCTGTTTGCGTATCCGAATACGGTCTTCACCATTTTTGTTGTCTTCATCGCCACCCTCAACGTTGGATTCATCGACCCCACGCTTGCTCCGCACCTCGCCACCTTCGATCTGTCGTCTGCGGCGATAGGAGCGGTCTTCATGGCTCTCTCATTGGCCTACACCGTCACAGCCAGTCTGGTTGGGGACTTGGTCAACATGTGCTCGCATGCGCAGCGTGTTGGCATCATGCTCCTCGCTACACTCGCTTGTGCCACCTCTCTCTTCCTCTCTGGCCCATTTCCCCTTCTTCAACTGCCCTCCTCCGTGCCCCAGATCGTTGTTTGCCAGGTGTTGCTGGGGTTCGGCTTCGCCTTCCAACTCGTCACAAGCTTTTGCGACTTATTTCATCAGACCCTCTTCAACGGCTATCCCGACAACATCAACACTCACGGCATCTGCTCAGGCTTGTACGCGTGCTTCATTTCTGCAGGCGCATTCACGGGACCCCTCCTTGCCGGCTTCCTCCTTGACAAAACGTCTTCATTTGCTTGGTCCTCCTCTGCCATTTCTCTCTTGAATGTAATAGTTGTTTTTCTCCTTCTCTTCTACCTAGCGCTGCATCTCATCTCTCACAGAAAACTGGCCCCAAATATTTCTTCCAAAGCAGACGAAGGAGGCGAAGAAAATGCTGCATTACTGGGAGCTGCTAAAAAAGACGTTCATAGAGAGTATAAAACTCTCTCTCCAAACTCAAACGTCATCATGACTTAGCTTATTTCTTTTTTCAGGAAGTCTGTTTTCAAAAAAGTAGTATTTTTTTATTTTCAATTTATCAGAATAAAGTTGATTCCTTCATCTCAATTTTCAATGTATTTTATACATGATTTCATAAGAGAGAGTGTAGCGCAGTGGCGAATAGAGAAATTTCTTATAGAGGGCCGAAATCTATTTAAATTTTTTACAATTTTGTTAAAAGTCTTCAGAGAATACGACAGCTGTATTATGTCTTTTAGAATGACTAATTACCTATGTTTTCATATTTTTAACATTATTTTGCCATGAATAAATTGCCAAAATTTATTTTTTATACATCTAAGCCTAAGGGTAGTAAGGGTAATTTTCAATGCCATTTTTCATGGGGGGGGGGCTAGGCCCATTAGCCTTTTCGTTTTTTATCTTTTTTTTTATGAAAAAGAGTGGACGAGTTAAATTTTTTATTTTTAACTCTAAAAGGAGATTTGATAGCAGTTCATAAATGCGCGTGCCGTTATATAAAAATATAGATAACATATATTGAATGAAACAATGGGGAATTTAAATAACATAAGAGTGCAGAAACTTTTCACGTATAACTTGATTGTCAATTTCTTATGTTTTGGTGGATTTTGCTATTACATTCATGGCTCCATTTTTAAGACCCCACCCTGCCATTGCCCATTTTTATTTTAAGTTCGTACTGGAATAATTCGTTTAAAATTTTCTATTATTTATAGTCCCACTGAATGTTAAAGACTTATAATCTTTCTTGATGTGCCTCCATTGTCTTTTCCAAAAATGCAAAGGTTATTTCATCGAAACATCTCAAAAGACTTTCGCCTGCTTATCTAGACGCGTCTGTGGAGCTCGTTTCCAAATTTTTAACTGTTATAAAAATGATTATTTTTCTGATATTCACATGTAAAACCCAAGGTAACCTTAGGACAACACACGCATACAATAACGTACACACCATTTTTACTTTAATTTCATTTTTAAACTCTTTGAAGAGTAGTGTATATATGTTTTGCATTGAAATAGAAAGCAGGTGATTAGTCTTCAGAATTCGGGGCCTCCCAGCGTAAAAAAGAAATTCATTTATTTGTTCTCTCATTACCCAAGGCTCTATACCAAATTTTGCACGATTCCCATTACTATTCTGCTTCTTTTTGAGCGGTGGACCTTTAACCCCCCTTCCTGAAAGTGATTTCAAGGGGTGTAAAGGCCCTCGCTGCATCAATAATTTTGAATTTTTTTTAATTTTATATCTTATGTCATTAAAATGCTTGTTTTGTCTGTGAGTAGACTTTCTATATTAGTTTATTTCGGTTGAGTTTCAGACACACATTTTTTTTAATTGTAAAAAAAAGTTTCCCCCAATAATTTCAAGGACCTGCGCCTCTGTATTGAACAGTATGCAGGGGCTGGCCTAGAAGAAAATCTATCCCTGGGCGATTTAATAACTTTTTTTCTAAAAAAGCTTTTTTTTCTAAAAAGGCAGGAAATACTAGATTTGTTATCGTAAATTGATCTAGGAGAGGAAGTCAAGCTTTCTTTTTTGTAATGATCATTAACTTTTTTTTCTGTTATAAATAGCAAGTTTTCTTTTATGTTTTAATCATTCCTTTTATAAGTTTGAATGATAAAGGCAATAATTTTCTAAATTTTTACAACTTATTTTAAAACCCTTTTCGCTAATTTTTCCTCCTTTCTCAAAAAGATAAAAAGATCCCCACTCGCCTCTAGGATTGTTCTATAAAAAATTTCCCACGGTCGTTTTTATAACATTTTTTTCGGAATATTCAACATACGAAAGCATTTAGAATGAATGCCTAGCTAGAGTATAGCACTCGTTTTAGACAAGGAATTCTCACTCATATAATCTCATACGGATTTGAAGTTAAAAGTTTTTTTGAGAAAATTTAACTAACTTGATCGAGGTATACACTTATATGCGCAAAAATTATTTGTAGAAGGGAGGACGTTCGCCATCCTTTCAATATCTGTTGTATGTTACTATTTTGCATTATGTAAATGTTAGTAAACTGCGAATCACTTCTTTGAGGATTTGTGATATTTTTCATAAAAGAAAATAATACAGTGCAAATGCTTCATTTAAACCCATTAAGTGCCATAGAAATCAGACGATATTTAAAAAAACGCAGACGATTTATATTCAAAGTCATTGAAAAAAGCAGACGAAAATGAAATTACTTATGTTCCCAAATGGGAACATTGGGACTTGATGGGTTAAACACAGAGGCGTTCATGGTTGAATTTTTTTGGAGGGGATGATTTAAACTCAAAAATGTAGGATATTCCTAATTTATATAAGTTGTATGCAAAATAATTTCTGAAATGACTTCAAAAATGAAATTATTGTCATGATGAAAGCCTTAATGCTACGAAAAACAATTAATTTTAAAGGCAAAATTCATTAGATGGGCAAAAAGACATGCATCAGGCTATCACTCTCTCTCTCTCTCTCTCTCTACCTTGTTTCAAATGCACCACAATTTTACAAGTCAAATAATATATCTGTCAAATTTTTTGCTTTATGCACATTCGCGATTTCCTTTTTTTCGTTTCTGTAAATATTTACTTTAGTAAATTATTATTATTGTGAATCACCATGTGGCCAACAAATGTTAAATATGTGAACAATATATTTGATTTTCAAATCCTGAAGTCTGAATGATGATAGGTGGACCGCATGAAAGTAGCGAGTGGAAAGCAATGGGGCTTGTGGGTTGGACATCCCTGTTTTAAAGTTTTTTTTACGTATATTTTAGGTATAGTGAATTTAGTTGTGAATGGAAGCCAATGAAACTTTTCAAAAAATGTTTTAAGTATGTCAGGTCGCGTCAAAATTGAACCTTTCAACTTTGAAGTTTTTTACGCTTATATACACATTTTCGTGTTGGCTAAATTTGGCGGTTATGTTAATTTTTTATGAAAATCAATCAATCTCAAATAAATTCTACTATCATGTTTTTTTTGCTAAATGTTATCCTAATTTATTCGGCAAACTGACATTTAGTATGTGGTAGTACTAGTGGCGTAAAAATCACTGGCTAAAATTTGATCATTTAAAATTTAATTCAGATTATCCAATCAGAAGAGTTCGCACATTCCGCCTTCCTTTCATAAAAATATACGCCACCTTTTTAACTATATAATATATAGATGGATCGAGCTTTTCTTTTGATGGGCAGTCAAATTCTTTTAGTTGAACCAATCACATGATTGTTACTTTTTTATTCCCTCAACATGCTAATCATTAGAAGAGTACAAATGGGAGGATGCCGGCTGTAAGCGTACCAATAAGAAATGATTTAAGAGCGGCGTGACTAATTTTCGCTCCACAACTCCTTCCTTCATCTCACTCGCTTTTCAGTTGTTTGCTTGGCCTGCTGACCCACACACACACCTTACTGCTTCAATACGACAGTTGTTCAACAGTTACCCCTACTCAAGCCTGAAGTGATACTGCTCCACAATCATGTTTATATATATATATATATGATGCAACCAATCATCCATCTTTATTTAACACTTATATTATTATACTACTTACTTAAACACCATTTTATACCGATTAATACACACGCAACGCTATTATACAAACAATGAGAAGTAGGTAGGTGGGAATAAGATTATTTTTTCTTTTTTATCTCTCACTTCGTTCATTTTTTTAAATGACATATTTTTTTATTTATTTATTAAAACTTTCATTAATGATATCTTTGATTTTTATTATTGCTTTTGCTGTTCAAAAGAGGTATGTTATGCTTTTTGTTTTTTTTATGTTAGTTCCCTTTGAAACTTTCTCTCTGCATAATATATTCTGGATGTCAGGGTTGAGGTTCGAATATGCCAAGGGGAATCGTAGAAGACCTCACTTGGCATTGTTGATGTTCCAAATCCAAACACATAAAATAATTAAAATAAAATTTTTAACTTTACACATAAGACAATTTAGAATCAGAAAACCGAATCGTAAAAAACTTTCGTATCCTCCCATCACTAGTTGATGAACATGTAAAGAATATTTGATTGAGTAATAATAACGCAATATTATAAATGAAATACTATATGGGAATCATTAGAATGTAGAGAATTAAACAAATGTGCCTTGTTAAATAGGGGATTTTCTAGGCAATCATATTAAATGCCTATAATGATACGTCATCTATTTTATATCAAAGATCTGAAAGTGATAAATCGGTGTACTAGCCTGAAAATCTCATATTGTTGTATGACCACTAATCCCTACATCTTGCGATTCTACAAGGCGATATGATTTTTCCTTTTAGATCAAATGCTTGAAAAACCGATTTTCAAAGTAAGATGGGATCCCAAGAACATCGAAATCAAGACAAAGTCTGTTCAAAATGCTTTGGAGCCGTTGGTGAATCAGGTATTCCTTTTACCCTTTTCCATGATGTCTCTGAATTGATGGGCTTCGCCATTCTCTTTGCGTCGTATAACCTAAAATCGTGGTTTCCAAAGGCTGCATAGAAAAAGTATGATACATTGTTATCTTATAAAACCTCAAGAGTTTGGACACGCGCCACAACCCCTCATATTTTTCAGTCACTATCTTCCGAACCTTGAACTTTATCAAGTTTGATAAAGCTTCTTTGAAGAAGCGAATATATAACTTTGCATTAAAAAAAATTTTTGTTCCAAACATTGTATTCTTCATCATTGACCAATTAGAACAGCCTACAATTAATTTCAACTTTAATTGATATCCTGTTATGTGTTATATCATACGTCATAGTGTTGTATTTATATCATTACATTTTACAGTATACAAATGTGAGAACACTAAACTCAGGATTTAAAAATACATTTACATCAAATGTTCGATTCAAGCCTGCATTCAACCTATAAAACATTTGAAAACGTACGAGTGCTTACTATTCAACAATTGCGGTGTCTGTTACTCAACGTCCTAATTTCAAGGGGTATCTTAAGAACTATTGGGAAATCTAATCCAACAAATTCATTCGATATATGTGTATGGTATGGCCAGGCTCATAGCGTAGAAAGAGGTAGTGGTTTTTCGATTTGTAATTAGCTTATAGTGAGATAGAAAAAGAAAAAATTATGATCGAATTTTTTAAATTTCATTTTTTCATAAATCCAATTTACTAAAAATTTTTAAAATTTAAGAGCTCTCTAGTTCTAAAGTACATATCGTATATACTCGATTATCGTGGTTCTTGCTTATTATTCCACCATCATGTTTTTCACCCAAAAAAACATGATTTTACCACACTTTTCGGGTATCATGCGAATTTCTATATCGAGGAAAAGTTATTCATCCATGATTCGGTGTTGTATTAGAGCGATTTTGGTGAACCTAATCTTAATAATTTCATGCATTCAATACTTTCCTTCATGATTATTATGTACAAAAGTATAAATGATCATTTTAAACATCAAAATTTGTATATCGTGTATCATGCGATTCCATTAAATCAGGTTGCAAACTATGCCTTCAAATGTCACACGGTACACCGAGTAAATTCGGTACATTGCTTTTTCAATATCAACAAAATATAACGTAGGTATAAACTAGTGAGGCGACCCAAATTCGTACTAAACGACGTAATATACCGATAACTATATGATCCTTCTATTGCTTCTGAGCTATCCACTTAGAATCGTTTGGTTTTCCTCTGAAACCCCCTACCCTTCACTAAACAATATGAATTTCAATGTTTTTTTGGCGCGTTTAGGTAACAACTCTGGTGAATGCCAAAGCCTCCAACCAACGCAAGGGCCAAAGCAAGAAGGGCATCGTTCTGCTCGCCACCGTGGAGGAAGCGATCAAGGTTTTCGTGGATAAAGGAGAGTCCATCATCAAGGAGTACCCTTTCTGTGAAAAGGAGATGCGCCTGGCTTTGAATGAGGTAACTGAGTCGCTTACTACATTCTGCGCAACAGCGCCCGCCCTCTCAACCATTCTGGCGTTGGCCTCAAGCTTCTTTTTATATCGTTATCATGAACGACACACAATTAGAGTTTCTGCGTCTAAATTTTTAGAAACTTTAAAGATTTTTAAGCTTCTTCATTCTCGAGAAAATACACATGAGAGTCGAGAAAAGTATTCTCATATAAAAAATATCTAACAACTTTTAGTGTGATTTAAACTTGTAAATTATGAGAATCTTTCAAACTATAAAGGTAAAGGTACCGTGGAGTATTTTCATTGAGAAGGCACAATTGTGCCGCTTGTATCGAACTAATAAGAAAGTAGGCTTGATGCTGGATCGAACCGAAGACCTTGATTTTTCGAAATCCAGTATCTAGACAATCTTACTCACGCCCCTAATATAATGCTTAGTTATCCATACAACCTACATCATATTATGCATGTAAGAAAAAAATTTCAATTGTATCTAACATTTTATTTCAGAAACGATTAACTTTAAGAAATAAGTCATTAAAGGCTGTAGCTTTTTTGAAAAGTTATTGTTCTACTTGTTGGTTATATCTTTTATTCTACTTTCAATATTTACTGACTTTAGGTTGAACAGAGTGGAAGTGCGATGCTGGAGACTTCTAAAGACTTTGTAGGCGATCCTTGTTCCGCTTCCAAGCGAAGTGCCATGATAAAGTGCTCACGCAGTCTGCTAGCTTGCGTCACCAGACTCCTCTGCATTGCGGACATGGTGGACACACACAACCTGCTCATCAAGCTCAAACTTGTAAGCTCTTTTCATTTTACGATTATTCCTCAAATTCCATGTAGAGACTACAGAGTTATCTGAATAGCTGTATAAATAAACTAGAAATCGTTGTATTTATTAGGGGTGCGATTTGCCTTTGAAATGAATTGAATTTAAAGCTTTTTTATTTTTTTAAATATTCTTGTAGTAAAATTTTTTTGTTATAAATGTTTTATATGGGATTAATGCCAGTAGTTAGCAAATTTGATTATTCTTTATCACCACACAAGGAAAGCAAATCCAAGGCCGGTTTCAACCTTTTTGCCTCTCATCACTTGATTGCAGGCTACTATTCACATTTCTGTGAATCGAACTGAGCCTCAGGGGTAAAAGAGTGGACAGCACTATTCAAACTCCCCAACCGTTAAGCCACAGTTCTCATTTGTCTTTTGTCCATTTTTGTAATGTTGTCACGTGGTAAGAGATCGCGAGTTCAATGATTAAAATTATAGAATGTATGAATTTAATTTACATTTGAATATGGAAAACCTATAAAGTGTTCAAGTTATGCACGATTGATTTGTTTTTAATATAAATTTTTTGGGATATTCTAATTTGTCGAATTTTTCAGATGCCATTTTAAAATTAGAGTTTAGAAAAAGTTTTACTTCTTTTAGGTTGAAAATGATATTGAAAAAATGAAAACTTTTAAAACTCATCAAGACCTGGCTTCTGGCTTTCAAAAATTTGATTCTAATTTGGAAGAACTGTATAAAAAAGCTGGAGAAAGGCAGAAAGTTTGAACATATTTTCTCTTTATTTTCCCATTTATGTTTATGGTATATATGCATGGAATGGCACTCATTTGTAAATATTGTAAAGTCGAGTTGTATGGATAATTCGCAATGAATCGATATTGACCATTTTTGTTGCTAGAATTCTTCGTGATAACTAGGGTAGTTAAAAATTTACCCTAAAATTATCCAATTATTAATGACTTTTTATAGTAAAAATGACCTATAAAAATGACAAGAATCTATATTTTAAACCCAGTTTGCTAATCTTTTGAAAGGAGTCATTATTTTGTAAGTAAATCTTCCATTATAATAATAGATTAATTCATATTTAAATTTAAAGCAATTAGCGAAGATTTTCGGTAGTAGGTTATTCATATTACATATATTTATATAAAAAATTTGATAATTGAAATTTATATATACCTTTTGCTGCTAGTAAAATATTTTTGAGAAATAGTGGAAATGAATGGCCAATTTTTTTAGTATTGAAAACTAATCTTACTGATTTTCTTGTGCAATTTCTATTCTAGATGTGAGGTAGGAATAAGGAATTATAAAGTTTCAACTTTATTTCCCTAAAAAATTCTTTTCTAAACCTCTCGAGTAAATCTAATATACAATTTTATCATAATTAATATTAATTACATCACGAATACAAACTAATCATACACAAGAGGGGGGGGGGGGGGTATGAAGAAAAAATATATATAAAATGACAAGCTAAAAAGTATTTTTTAAAGTTGAAGTATGCGAAAAACGAACTAAAGAACGTATGATTGAAATTTTAAAGTTCAAATTAAATTTTAATATACGTTTTATTTAAAAAAAGCAAATAATAAAATCCTTTCTTCTATTTGTATCACCAGTGGGGGAGGATGTATCCCCCTCTAGATCCGTCACTGTGACTACATGTGTAGTTTTTTCAAATTTAGCAACAAAACATGTAAAAATCGATATAAACCAATTAGTAAGTATCAAATATATATATAATTACATTAAATTAATGAACAAAGTATTTTGTACATGAAATACTAATAACTTACATAAACTTACATGAAAAAGTCTTCGAAATTTCACTTAACTACACATGTAGTTTTTTGGAATGTACCAACAAACATGAAAACACTGATTTAGAACACATAGTAAATATACAAAAAATATAATTGCCAGATTTCTTAATCTTTTTATAGATTTGCACCTTATTGATTTTGATTTTAAACTCACACGCCTGCTTAACTACATATGTAGTTTTTTGACTAATATTTTTGAAATAAGAATGCAAATTTTGTTTTCATCGTGATAAGGGCTTTTTCTGATATATTTACTTCATCTTTTCAAGTTTGACATTTTTCGTGTTTCACAAATATGAACATTCAAAATTGTGTTTTCTACATATGTAGTTTGGTAGGCTGATAAGGGTTAAAAGAGTATGTGAGATAAAAATAATAGTTTCTCCGCGTCGTCAACCTTATCAAGGAAGGTTTCAGATGTTTACATACAGCTATTAAAATATTTTTTTTTCGTTTTCAATAGTTTCTCATTTGTACACAAAATTTTTATGTAATTAAAAAAATTAAAAACAAGTACAAAATGTGGATACAATAAAATGATAAAATATTAACTTTTTAAGAAATACATTCATCAGCAGATAGCCTAATGGTCGGATCGTAGGTTTGGAATCCAATAGGCCTGGGTTCGATTCCCGATCATGACTATCCCCTGTCCGGCTATTGATTCGTTTTTTTTCTTTCCTTTGATGCGATACCGACAACAAAAATATAAAATCTGTAAGTAAGATTCTTGTCATATATTCTTATCAATCTTAAATTTTTCAATTTAATTAATTGTATTCTCTTCCCATTCCATTATTTAATGGCGCGCCCCACATTTCAACTTTTTTTTATGTCATTTCGCCACTCTATTATGTCTGATATCTAACCTGTCTTTTCATTTTGTTGCAGGAATTGAATGACTATAACAATCGGGATATGATTGCTGCTGCTAGAGGAAAACTCAAAAAGTGTCGTGATCTTCTTTTTTCTAGTTATGAGGTAAACGCATTCAGCATCATATACCATCATCTCCATCCCCACAACATCATTCCTGCATCCTCTAGCAAAACATTTTAATCATCATCAATGCTTCATCATTTTTATGATAGCATAGTTCTTTATTCACGTGATTGGTTGGTTAGTTGTATAACAACTTATTTAGTTTTAAATTTGGAATGCTTAGATGTCAAACAATTGCTAGATTGCTAGAGATACTTCACTGAAGCAGGTTATATATATAAAATATTCCCTTTTCATTTGGAGTCCTTTTTACGTAGACTTTTTAAATCTCTCAGTGTGATCATGCTTTGTGTTATTATCACTCAAAAATAAAAATGAAATGTATTCATAAGGTTGTACAACACTCTAAATGAAAATATATCGAAGATTGCTTACTAAAAAATGGTAATAAAAAATTAAGAAGAAATACAAATATAATAAAAGGCGTATACTATTTTAAAATATGATGTATTCATGGAATAAACATTTAATATTGGCGATGAAGTAAGAGATTAATTGCAAAGGGATTACTTTGTTTAAATTGAGAAAATACCTAAGATTAAATTTTTTATCAGGAATCGGGCTGAGTGTCTAAATCGGTATAATCCAGCCAAAATAGAGATAGATCTAATGATTTCTGTATATTTTATTAGTGTGACTACTCATTGAAAGTGGTTATTTTTCCTGTAGTACTAAACACAAAATCCTCACGATTTTTTTCATCAGGAGTTCTAGACAACATGAATGCAATGATTTTTTTGAAAATTCCATTTCAAATAATGCTAATTAGCCCAAAAATGGATTAACTAATTAGCTAGATTAATATTAATAGTCTTTCCAAAATACTGAAAGCAAGGTTTAGCAAATTCTTAAAAAAAATTCCCAACAACTTTCAAAAATGAAGAACTTTTAATGCAAATATTTGCTTTAATGATAATATACCGGTTTTTTTATATATATTTTTTAATTTGAAAACTTTTTGATATGTGGAAATGAATCGTTTATTTAAAATGAGTGGCTTGATAGATGATCATTTTCACTCTAATTTTTGTGTGTTTAATCAGATACTATTTTTTAGCGTTAATTACTGATTTCTCAAAATATTGAAAATAACATATTACCTACATTTTCCTTTCTAAAATCTCCTTTTTAACATCTGCTTTTAATTTTAGTTTTTTTTAAATAAAAGTATGTTCTAAAAACCAATAATTTAGAGATAACCGCGTTGAATCTGACCAACTTTTCCCCTGAAATAAATTTTATTTGAAAAATCACTTTATACCCCATATCGTAAAACATTTGATGTACTTTTTATTTTGAATTGAAGATCATATTTTGCTAAAAGCATAAAATGGACTGTTAAATTTGTGCGAAATATGGAATTGGAATTTACCTATTTTTTATTTTGGTATTTTGTAATTTCCGTCTCTTATACTATTGTATAATCATAATTAGGATCTTATTTTAAGATGTCTTATTGTGTAATATTATAGTCAAAAGAATAGCACATTATTTTCTTATGAGTCTTGATCTTATGCGTCTCTTATTAGATTTTTCTTTCTTCGAAATACTGGAACTAATTTTACGTCTTGATCTCCTTTAGTTTATACCTTATCACTTGGGCAGTTGGAAATTAACGTAAAATTGCAAAATAAAAAAATTTGTATATATTTTGCATTGATCAATATACCATGGGATTTTATTTTTATCGGAAAAAACTTTAAGAAAAAATGTTTTTTTTTGAAAGATGAATTGATAACAATAACAATAATTAATTTATTTTTTTACTAAAGAAAAAAAGAGTTGTAGTAAAATAGGAATTGGTTTCAAGGTAAAATTTGTCATTATTTCATAAAAGTTTTCTTTTAAGTATCGAAGCCTAGAACGTCCTTTTTAATGCCTAGGTTTTGAAAACGAATCATGCATTTCTTTCGATTTTTTTTATAATTAAAAGGAGAGTATTCTATTTTTGAGGACATTGTTCTCATTTAACTAAAATTAGGTTAAAAGAAATACCAAACAAAAAAAGCATTTAAAGAGGAATTTAAAAAAACGTTTTTACCAGACCTAATGCAAAAAAATGACTTATGATTCTGACGTAAAAAAATTAAATTAAAAAAACAAGTATATATAATAAATTAGTTGGCTTTATTGACTCTAATTTTACCCTACTTATTACGTGTATAATTATAAAAATCCTTCAACAACCTCCTCCTTACCTATCTTATAGTAATATAGTTATGTATCCTTGATTTTAACACTCGTTAAGCCTATACTTTCATTATGTTTTCCAGACGTACCTGAATCACCCTGAAATCTTTGGTGCTAAGGAGAATCGCGATTTCGTTCTAAATCAAATTTGCGAAGCTGTCAAAACCATCAACACAGTGATGAACGGCGAATCCGAAAAATCTTCTAAAAAGGACTCTTTAAGCGCTCATTCCAAGCCAGCTAAGTCCGGAGAGCTAGCGGATGCTTTCAACGACTTTGAGGTTTTTTGATCTCTTTTTAAATCCCATACGCTCCTTTTTTCATATATTACTAATGGTGTTCTTGCCATTTCTAAAACGATAAATAGTTATCGTACATACCCTGATATAATACACACATGTGTCTCTGTTGAAAAAACTATACTCCTTTACTCGGAATTTTAACTTAAATAAATGGGGCACAGACGTATAGATAATTCAGTCATATCACTGAAAAATGGGAGAATGTGAGAAAAGAATACGCTGCATAAATGTGCTTCCCACATGTATAGATATTTTAGTCATATCATCCTACACCTTTTTTTGGTATCTATTATATATTATTATTTAAGTAAATGAAATAAATAAAGTATTAGAAATACAAAGGTTTAGGTGGTTTGGGCATGTAAATAGAAGACCTTCGGGTAATCTAATTAAAGAAGCTTATAAAAATCAAACTTTAGGTAAGAGTAAAGGCAGGCCAAGGATGACATGGATAGAAAAAGTCAAAAAAGACATGAGCAAAAGACATTTAGCATTAGGGGACGCGCAAAATAGAGATGAATGGAGACGCAAAATAATGAGAGATTAAATGCCAAAGTGGTAAAAACCGGCTAAACCTCAGCGTGCTTGGAACACTAGGCGTGAAATTTGTTATTATTATTATTATCTATTGAAAGAAAAAGAATTTTTGGGTTTTGTCAAAATGTATATTTTTATGCCGAAATTTCCGCCTTCTATATTTTTACCTCATCTTGTTAATATGAATAATATTATTCTATATCCCCGGGTTACAGTTTGGGAGGAAAAATAGCCAACTGCGACTCTATTCAAAAGCTTAATAAATCTAACTCCAACTGTTCACTTCCGTCTTCGACCAAATTAGAGCCACCCCCTCCATATACCTACAAAAATAAAACTTTTTTCCATTATTTAAAAAATTTAAAAAGCCTAATTGGGAGCCTAAATTTTATCATATACCGACTCCAAATCGGACTTGGGTCAAATACAAGTGTATTTGTATTTTAGGGTATTTTAAATACCTACCAAGAGTATTTGAAAAAAACAATGACTTTTTACATATACACTTCTCTATAAGTTCTTTTAAAATTAACCCTACTCGTTGAGGCTTGAAGTCACAGAAGCTATACGAATATTTGTAGGCATTCGTAGCTGATTAACATTGATCAGTGTAGTGACTTCTATTCTTTTGTTTTAATAAGAATAACAATAGTAATCATCACGACCAGATCATATATAGAATAGAGATATATACAGGCTCATGGTCAATGATCAATCTGACTTGCAACGAAAATTTCCTTAAAGATTCTTCAAACTTTGATATCATCCAAATAAAAAAGACTTTGCACCCATGAAAACCATGATCAATTTATTATTTCTTCAACTTTAGTTCAAATTACTTTGGTAGGTAGGTAGGTAAAGATGTCAATGCACTTTCAAAAATTGAATTGATATGCTTGATAGGGAATAGAGGCAGTCTTTATGTTTATACGGGTTTTAAAGAGAATCTAAACTAAAAGAAACAAAGAGAGAGAAAAAGGAGAGGAAGAAAACTATCGGGTAGACGGTGAGTGAAGATTTAGAATGGGTTCAATAGTTCGTAAAGGCACCGAGAGGGAAATTAATAGAGTAGGGTGTGTTAGTAGTTCATTCAGATTGTTGGAAAAATGACCGAGAGTTGAAACACAACTGTTGATTAATTCCTGGCGATGAGAGATAAAAAAAATGGGTAAATGAAAGTTAGGTGGTGAGATGATTCACAAGCTACGCCACAGAAACAGCAGGAGTGAGTGTCGGAGAGTTTGATATGAAAGAGGTAATTTTTGCAAGGGCAGTGACCGTAGAGCCACCTTATAAGAGATCGTAAGGGGATGAACTTATGTTTTGACCAAGAATGATGAACGGCCGTTATGTCAGTTATGTGGGATAGAAAGGTTTTTATCGATTGGGTTAGACTGACAATTGCCATTGCTTTTTAGTCTATTGTGTGAGTTCGTGGATAAAAATGCTGAGGTGTAAAGAGGTCAAGAGTGTCGCGCAAGGTTTTGAGAGGGTTATTTTGGCGAGGAAATTAACATGTATGTTTTCATAAACGTTGGAAGAATGGGCAGGGCACCAAAATACAGAGATAGTAAAGTGGGTGGAGAGAAACTGCAGTTTCGAGAATAGTTTGGCGACCATGAATGGTGGGTTTTTGCTGAAATGTAAATCGGGCGCGAGGTTTTGAGAGTCGGTATAAAACTGGATTGTTTCAAATTGAGTAAACTCTTTGATGTGGTCGCACGCTTCAATTAGTGCTTGGCATTCTGCGTCGGATATCGTGGTTGGATGGAAGGTTTATAAACGAAAAGGGAACGTTGAATTTTGAGGCACCATTTGTATGAAGTGGCTCTATTTAATTGAAAAAGTATTTTTGATAGTTTTGTATATGTATTTTTGAAGTGGGTGGACCATTTAAGGTTCGATTGGAAGGTGAGTCTGAGGTATTTTATGGTCACTGATGGTTTGATAAGGGTGGTATGGTCTATGCGAAGGTGTAAGTGTGTGGAATGTTTTCGTGTAAAGTGAATTAAAGAAGTTTTGATGTAGTTGCTAATAAATGTGATGATGTAGGGTGGGTAGCGCTTAAGATGGATGTTGAATATGATCGCAGGGTGCAAGGCACTGTTGAAGACATTGTCGATATCGAGGAACAAGATAGATGATGTTTTTTGAGATGAAATGGAGTGCTCTAGATATCCAGTAAGTTTGGATAGAGCTGATTCTGTATTTTTGCGGGGGAGGTAGGCAAATTGTGAAAGGTGGATACGGCTGTGTTGTGCTATGTAGTGAATAAAGCGCTTACGAATAATTTTTTCGAGTAGCTTGCCCAAGACGGGGAGTATGGTGACGGGACTCCAATTTTTAAGAGTTGAGACGTCTTTGTCGGGTTTTGATAAAAAGAGGATTTTTCCAATTTTCCAAATGGAGGGAAAAACGATTGCTTAATACATGCGTTGAAGATGTTGAATGGGTGGATTTGATATGAGATGAGGAAATTCTGTCGTCTAAGTTAGGGCTGTCAGGGGGGGGGGGGGGATAGAGGAGAGGAAGGGAGGATTTATTAGAGTTGAGTTCGGATTTCCGTGGGAGAGGAGTTGATGTAGGTTGATAGTATTTTTCTTTGGTTTAACTATTTTATTTATGGTGTTCCAGGGATTAAGTGAGGTGTTAGAAGTGAAATATATCCAAGAATCGCGCTTTGCTTTTTTAATGGAGCATAGGTAGGTGTGCTTGATTTGTGAGTATGATGCAATGTTGGAGGGCGACGGATTCTTTCTCATGTTTTTGAGGGCTTTGCGAAGTTTGCTCTGTGGTCCAGAAATATGCGTGCTTTCTTTTGGGAAAGGGATTAGAATGTGTGGAGAGTTTAATGGAAGATGATAGCGTGTTATTGAGGTTAAGTGCAGCAGCGTCGATATCGGTGCTTTTAAACAGCACAGGTGAAGTTCGTGAGGGATTTGCTGAAGAGTTCACAAGGATGTATACCAGTGTGTGCGCTTTACAGATATTGTAGGATTAGGAATGTGTATCGCTGGATTGAAAATAATCTGGAAGGTGATTAAAAGCTGATGGTTGGTCGGAGATTTCCCAATTTGAGATGAGATTGTATGTGTTTATTGACGCAAGGGTGATATCAATATGTGAGGAGATGATGTTGTTTACAATTTTAAAAAGGTTCGATTTTTTGTGGTGTAGCTTATGTGTAGATTTTGTACTGAGATGAAATCTAATGCTTCAGCGCTGCACCTATTTTCTTTTAGGTCCCAGAGCTGTGATCGGTTGTTATGATGAGATGGTAAGAGGCAGAGAGTGACGCAGTGTGAGCTTTTGCTTGATTTAGCGAAAGTGTGAAGGCATTTGTAAAAGCCTTAGTATTGGAGGGTGGTGAGTAGTATGAGCAAAAAGCAGAGAAAATTATTCGAAAAAATTATTGCAAATACAAATTGCTTAGACGAGAACTGAGGAAGAAAAATAAAGTTCAATGTAGATTTGACAAGGATACATGCGGAAAAATTTGTAAAAGGTGGTGTGATGTAAAGAGGCTAGTATGCATTTGTAAGAGAGGTCATGGAAGAATTATAGGTATATGGTTCGTTAAGAGATAAAATGTCATAGAAAGAAAAGATAGTTAAGGTTTGACCAACTTGACGATGAGTGGTTAAGATTGATATGCAGAAAGTTTAGCATATGTATTTGTTTATGATTTGAATATTAAGGTCGTAGGGTCATTGGCAAAGAAGCATGCGGAGATGGAATGTCTTCTGTTGTCGCAGTGGTTGCAATGTGGTAACTTGACTTTACATTTTGATGATGGATGATTGTATTTAAGACAGTTATTGCATTGAGTAAGGCAAGGCTTAAAAAGCTTAGGTTGAAGAATGGTGAGATTGAGGATTATTTTTGGTTTTTCGCAAAGGTGTTTGAAGAGTGTGGTGGTTGTTGTCTGTAAAAGGATTGTGTAGGAGTAGAGGCCTTGTTTACCTAGCTGGCTAATGGATGTTAGGACAACACAGAACGTGAAAAGAAATAATTGCAAAGTAATTCAGAAATTGATGAAACTAGCCACGTTTACTGACGTTCAACCATCACTATTACAAAAAAACGTAAAGGATTCTTTCCAACCAATTATTGATATGAGTAGCAATACTAACACTGCTAACCTATCAGGTGACTGAGGCATGCCTGAAGACTCAGATCCTTTGTCATATTGGAAATTACATGCCTCAAAATTCCCACATTCATCAAAAATTGTGGCTGATTTTTTGGCCATTGCAACTTTGTCTGCTCCTATTGAGCTTTTGTTCAGTATTTCTGGTAAAGTCTTCACTTTAATGTTTATTAGATGTAGCATTAACGACTAATAACAGTACAGGACATTTGATGTAATGAAGCTGAATAAAATTGAAATTTGTATTAGATGTAAAAATTTCATTGATAGATTTTACATATAAAATGTGATAATTATGATTAAAAATATTGAAAAGTACGCATTGTGTGCGTATTTTTTGTTTTGTCTTACCTATGAAAACCAAATGTTTTTTTAAAGTATTTATATTTGCAATTGAAATACTCCTATAAAAAATATTTGTATTTGAGAAGCTCAATGTATTTGTTTTCGTATTTATAATACTCCTCTCTTGTCTGCGCTGAATCCTAAATTTCACTTGATCCGATCCGATCCGATTCCTATACCTTTAAATCTCCTACTTCCACTTCGCAAACCTTAACCCTTGTTCCCTTTTGCTTTCTTAGTAAATAACAGTAAGGTATCTTTAAGCATTAGTAGTTGCATACGTTTGAGATTTTGTCCAAAATTTTCATTCCCTTAAAATTCGTCCAAGTTGATTGATATTTAGTTTATAAAAAATTAAAGCGTATTCAAGAACATATTGTTTAAAGATTTTATTTGAAGTATAAAGTATATTGCCTAATTCTGTCAAAAACTCCCTTCTTCAGAAAATAAAATAAAAAAATCTTTATATAAATAATAGAGAGTATTAGAATTAGTTTAACAATTTATAGTCTCGAGAACGAGTTTGCCTCTCTCCGGTATCAACTTTTCAAATTATAAATACTGTGTATAAATGAACAAGTGTTTTCACAACCAAACCTTCTACTCTATTTCAATGCTAACATGCGACAAGATTCTTTAAAAAAAAAGTCAATGCGATTCTTCAATGCTGACTTCAAGGCGAACATGACGATTTCTCTCTTTTCAGAACAGATATGTGATGCAGCCGATGCAGTACAACGATTGCAAATCTCGCTCCATCCTGGAAGAGCGGCTGGACAGCATCATCAAAGGAGCGATGCTGATGGCAGATGCCTCGCACACCCGCGATGAAACTCGAGACCGCATTTACTCGGAGTGTTCCAAGGTCAAGGAAGCTCTTCAAACGCTCCTCAGTGCCTACATGAAAAATGTAAGCTTTTCCATTTTCTTCCATTTTTCTTGATTCTCCTTATGCCAGCTTTATGTCTAAAGTAAACCGTATAAAATATTAAAATATGAAACACTCTTGATGTGATAACTAGGGTAATCGTATCTAATATATTTCCTAGATAGTATATTACCAAACACAACGCCTCAGAACAAAATGAAGCAATTGCCCCTCATCAAATAAAAAGAAAACGCGTAAGTCAAAATGTACAGTGAAAAGGCATACAATCCCAAGACTCGCTTCAACTCGACTCTGATCTGATTGGATAAAAATTGTTGAATAATGCTAGAATCGAACGAATTATTTTTGAACATTTCTGGAATAAGTGTTCACTATTCAAATGAACTACGCAAGAATCTTTCACCCAATTCGCTAAAATTCAGACATTTTCAACGCTTCCTATAAATTATATTTAATATATCCGAGCAATAAGAATAAATGAAAAAATACAATGATTTATAACATAATTTTTAATGCAAAATATTTTTTCTTTCACAATTTGATTTTAAATGAAGGAGGTAAGTTCGATCTAGTCTAGTACAAAGAATGTTTCCTAGAAAGCCTTTCACTCCCTCCCAATAAATTTGAATTATCTCAATTTGATATTACTTCTCTTGTTAAGGCTAATTCCTTGAACGGGTTTTTTTACTCATTTTGAGTTCATTTGATAGAATAGTCAACCTGAATTTCAGCCATAGTTGATCAGAGGCAGTAATTTTTGCATGAATTTGAACAAGAGACCACAACTTTTTTAGCCAGCCAAATATTATTTATAGCGCATAACTATATAAGATATTTTTCTAGAAGGCCAGAAAGAATTCTCGATAGTTTAAAGCTTAAAACGTTTTATCCCTATTGATTACGGTAACTGAAAGAGTTAACGCAATTGAATACACAAATTAGGATGAATGCATTGACTATTTGCTAAATATAAGTTTAACAATCAATTTTTTTTTCATTTTATCAAATGTTTTAGTTTTTTATTTGGGTTGTTTTGAAAAGTTCCCAAAATTATTACACTTTTCTTCCAACTTTTGTTAATAAAACTTATAAGTATGTAAATGATTGTAATTTTGTTTAAAAAAGTGCCCCTTGTGATGTTGGCTTTAACCCAATAGGTATCGTTGTACTCACTTTAGTATAGTAAACGTATCCTAGGTTAACTAGTTAAATTTGTATAGAGTTTATTTGCACTTCTTGTATTATTTTCTGTGCAAACCTTCATTATCATGTACTTATCCCTTATTCATATAAATTTAATTTTCTTCCAAACATTTTAGACTTTCAATTTCTATTTAAAAGAGCTAAATTTAAGTTCACGACTTCATACTTGTCAATTCCTAGACCCAAGTCCTAAATATATTTTCAAATACAAAGTGACGTAGCTATAATATGAAGATTATATCAGATGATTCTTTGCTTTTCTATGTTAGTAATCTAGTTTGCTAGCATTTCGTTTCTAAAAATTCTAAAATCTAATTTTAAAGGACAATATGTCTCAGTACAAACTAATCAATCTACCAAGCGCTTTCAATTGGTATGAGTGATTTCTTGTCTCTAGCATTCCATAGTGTGTCTGCTTTCTCGTTCAGATAAAAAACCCCAAAACTACATTCGATCACGAAGATATAATAACAATAGCATTCTTATACCTTGAAATCTTTTTATGTTTTGCAAATTATAATATTTTTTCATGAAAAATAAAAGAAAATGCAAGGAGATGATATTCTATCATTTTTATTTCTTAAAAAATGAAAATTACCCTTGAAAAAGCAGAAGCCTCAAACCATCATACATAAGAGCCAGGAAAAGGTTAGGCAATGACAGATGACAATTGCCGCTATCATGTTGGAGTACTACAGTTGCGCCTTGTTTATCAGACCTCTTTCAGAGACAGTTTTGTCGGATTAATGAAACATCAATTCAGCACCTTATATAGAGTAGACTTTCAGAAGAATCAATAGTCTAGGCTAAAATATTTTTTACTTCTCAAACAGAGTAAATGTGGGATTTTATGAAAATACAAAATGTGTATGTTATTTGTGAATTCGCAATAGCTATGCTATATTTAATAAATCATTGACTTTTGTTGCGAGTTTGCTAATGATGTGCCTGAGTCTGGCTATGATGTAATGAACCTTGATGAACGGCAAGGCTGTAGAAAACTCTATCTAGCTGAATAAGTTGAATGTGTGGCTTTGATCAACGAAGAATCACCCCAAATGCTTATAAAAATACAAATGTGCTATGTTCACTGGACAAAAATTCTTCTATAATTATAATAAGAGTGTGTCCCGTTGATATATACATATCAAGGCCTGAAAGTTACAAAAAATTATCAAAATTTGTATTTTTCAATTGTGATAAACTACATTAAATTTTCTTATTTGACAAGGTAAAATATTTAATTTTTATCCTAAAATTAAACAGTTTTTCATTAAAATTAAGCTAAAGAGTTGTGTGATATCTAGTTTAGTTTATGGGAGTCAAAGCTGGCCTTTAAAAGAAATAGAAAAAAGAAGAAGAAATAGTACATAAATGAGGATGTTGAGAGATTTATGTGTAGACAGAATTTAAATACAAAAATTAGCAACGATAATTCATTTAAGAAAGCTCTGTGATGTAAATGAAATTAATGTAGTAATTGAAAGAAATGAGATGCTTCGGGCACATGACCTAGAGGAGAGTTTATTAGGAGAATATATGAGAAAAGAGACGTCAAAAAAAGAGGACTTAAGGTAGGAGATGAACAGAATAGAAGTGAATGGAGAAAAAAAATTAAGTAGTTTCTTCTTTCCATAATTGTAATAGCATGCTAGATCCTAGCTTGCTGGGAAAATAGCCGTAAAACGGATTATTATTATTATTATTATTGCTATATTTAAAGCAAAGGAAAAGAAAATAAAAAATATTCACTACAAAAACAAAGCAAAAGTTGTCACTGAAGTAGCGAATATTTTATAGACATGAAAGAAACGAAATGACATATGATAATAATTAGAGACTAAAAGAACATGTCAGTATGTTTCATCACTCTGCGCATCCTCACAATAACTATTCAAGATATGAGAGTTGTGAATTGCAGAAGAAAATCCCTAGACGTAGATCATTTGTCATCGTATCTAATCTGAAAAAATACGAATCAACGCATCCCCAAATTAGCTCGTCAGAGAGTAAACGATGAAAAGAAAGGCAAAACATAGGACGCACATTGCACAACATATGACAATTATGAAAGAGTCTGTTTATTTAGGTAGAGCAAAAAGTTCGATTTTCAATTTAGAAGTAAATTCTTTTTACGAAACTTTGTCTTATTTTCGTTATAATGAGAATTTCGTTATATTGTTCTTTTTTAATCAAATTAAAATTATCAAGGGAGGTTGGAATGGCATAAACATTCTATATTAGAAATCAGGCTATAATGACGTTGGTTCGGTTGACGTCTCATCAATTCTTCCCATAACACCTATTGTATTTAATATCACATTTCTTTCTCTTTCTGTGTTTAGCTTTGAAAATATTTCATAAAATGCTTCCATATATTCATGGGATTAAGAATTCTTACTTTGCTAACTTTGACCAACCATCACCACCATAGTGTATTAACGTTTTAGTGTTTTCGGGTTTTGAAGCAAAATCCTTTACTGCACAATGCTGAAGTCTAGGCAGTGTGCCACAACGCGACACAATAATGCTGCATTCAGTTTTGTTACGAAGCATACAAATTGCATCTACGATGATCCTTCGATTCTATATCATTTGCCGTGTATAATTTTATACTCCCTTCATGTAACAACATTGCACACATGTATGCGTGTAAAACGCCTAAAGAAAATGAATTATTAATGAAGATATGGCAGCTTTCGTTCATCAAAGTAGTCATCATATATTGACTAAGATAATCATCATCATTTTGCTTTTAATCTCATAACTCGTCTTTTAATTCCTAAGCCTCTTTCTAATCCAATTCAGAGCCTTTTCACACGTATAATAAACGATTTTTTACATTTCCTATCTTCTATCAAGGATATCATTTTATAAGTTCATTGGATCTAACTAGAGGCGTCCTTGGGAAGGGGGTTTTATTTGGGTCTAACTAAGCTTATTCTAATACTAATTCATCTAATAAGCGCTCTAACTAATCACTTTACTAATTAACTAGACTGTTAAACTGCAGAATTTACTAACTAACTTACTTACTATATGAACGTATACAATCGTGTATCTGGGAAATTTGAATAAATTCCTAGTAATTTAAAAAAAAAATAGTGTAATTTTTCATTATAAATCGTTAATCAAAACTTTTTTAATCGGGTTGTCAGGAGATAAACAATAAGTAGGAAAAAAATATACTTGAGACCTCAAGGTTTTCAGGAGTAGACATTTTATAATTGATCAACCCTTGGTTAGGAATAAGGTCTTGGATTTGAATGCGCCGTATCAAACCTTTTTTATTCAAAGTTGACATTTTTTTTTACCAAAGTGGAGTATTAATTAAGACCCATGTTTTTAAAAACTATTCGTCTGTCTAATTTTTTCGCTGAGTTGTTATAACTTAAAAGTAAAGGATTTTTATTCTATGAGACATTGGAGAGGCATCGTGACGGATAAGTCAAATTTAAGATTAGTATTTTCCCTGTACGCTAGTCAATGCTGGGAACTAACTCACGATTTCCAAACGAAGTGCTTATGGACCCTCAAGTGTCCATATAAAATTCAGGGACTCCGTTGAGTTTAAAAGGAAACTTTATTAAAGACACGCATATATGTTGATGTGTTATTATTTGGGTGCCGTTGTGTCAATCAACTTCACACCTGTTATTGTTTTTCATAAATGAGCAATGACTTCTTTGTAATGGAAACATTTTTTGTGGCTGTTGTGTGTACTAACCAGTCAACGAGCAGAGTCGAATAAAGTTGTCTTTATAAAATGTGATCCTCAACTAGGTTGGTTGGTTCGTGCTTGCACTCATTCACAAACCAAGTGGTTGTGTGAACCCTTTTGCATTGAAAGATTCCCAGCCCAAATGTTGAGCTATTTCGCTACCCCCACCGGGTTATGCCAAAGGTCCTCCGGGACGAGATTTGTGTTGACGTGAGAGCAGTTGAATATGTTATCTGTGTTGCATTCTACTTGTCTGCACAGAGGGGATGGGTACTGGTCTGGGTTGATTTTGTCCTCTGCTTTATATTGGTTATCGTAAGCAATTAACAGCACAATTTTAATTAAATAACCAAAAATAATTTACGCCTCAGCTTCTACAACCGCGAATATGTTCATAAAAAACAAGCTCGCAACCAAAGCAAAGATATTTCGCTATTAGCAAAATATCATTTGTAATAAGAACGCTAAAAATTTTAAATTGAGAAAAATAATTTTTGAGTAATCTAACTACTGGTTCATGACTGTTTAATACTTTTGCCTACTACGAACTTATCTTGTTTTGAAATATTTACAATCTAAAATCCTAAGTTCCCTGTAATTAGGGGTGCATCAGATTTATACATTTTTAAAGTCGGTCTACAGCAATAAAAAGGGCGGGAATCCCTAGCGCCACCCATTTGATCCCGACGTCATGTTTAGATGACGCTCAGGATTCCCCATAATTTGGCATCAAATTGCTTAGTCTAATCTGCTTCCGTTTTTCTCGGAGCGTAATTTCGTTTTTGAAAATACTTGTGTAACCTTTGTATTTAGTCGGGTAAGAAGGAAGCTGGCACGAATTTGACTTGTGCACTGGAGAGCATGGGCAAAAAAACGAAAACTTTGCAGCGTCAGTTGAGACGCGCTGTTGTGGACCACATTTCCGACTCCTTCCTAGACGTCACTTCTCCCATTGAAGAGCTTGCCGAAGCCGCCACAAACACCTCATCTACACCAATCAAGTCATTGGCGACTGCCGCCTCTGCTTTTGCACAACACGCTGACAAGCTCATTGAAGTAAGATTCTTATTTTTTTCTCGGAGATAAAATATGTGCTCTGAGATTAATTGTCTTTTGAGTTTTATTGATATTGATTTTATGAATTGGTTTGACTTTTTTTCCATAACTAACTAATAAATAATAATTAGTTCTTATAAATTTCAACTTTTCTTCTGAATATCGGGGGAAAATTGTCTAGGGTGGAGAAATCTGGAAAAGTCGTGGAAACTAAATTTTATATTTCTGCGCAGTGATATTTCCTGGAAATACTTTTGACTTGTAACTAATTTTGAAATTATTTTTAAGTGATTATAATATTTGTGTAATTAATTTTGGTTTTATTTAATTATATCATTGTTGTATATGAGACTTCAACGATGATGTTTGTGTGATTAGAGAAATAAAAACATAGTTTTCTTTAGATCTTTCACTTAGTTGTAGCAAACCTACTCTTTACCTTTCACTATTTCAAAAATCCAATCTTTCTATTTCAATAATTTGGCATAGAGTGCTTTTATGCTTCAATTTATAAATACACAAGATAATAAGTCTTCTCTTCTTTATTTGATAGATAAGTTTCATATGTTATGTATCTTTCGAGAAGATTGCAGGAAGCTAAAGTTTGTATTTTGCACGGTTTTTGACAAAACATATGGGTAAGTGGTAACTGCATTATTCCCTACTAGCACAAGGAAAAACTTTTGCAAGAAGCGCCATCTTTTAAGTTGCAACGGAATCTCGATTCTTTAGTTACTTCTTTTAGAGCTGAAAATGTACGGCAAAGTGTGCGAGCACCAAAATTCAAAAGATATCCTTTTTCTTATCGCCCTCTTAGATGGGTGCAAAGTGTGAAAATTTTTGAAAGAGCTTTGCGATTTATACGCATTATGCATGAAAGTGCGAAATTAGTCTTGTGAAACTGTGAAGTGCAAGACAAAATATCACTTTTATTCGCAAAAGAACAGAAAGAAAGAATCAAGATCAGAACAAAACTTAAAATTGCTGAAGAGTGAAAGCTCGTTAATCCGAACAGAACATTTAAAAAACTATCCGAATAATTAAATTTTCCGCTTTGCGAAAAAAGAATGATTTTGCCGTCAAATTTTTCGCGGTTAATATCATACCATAATGTATTACCGAAATATTACCAATATAACTCAAATATTTCACCAAAAACGTTAAATGCTTACTTCTATTTTTATTAAAAAACGTTAATATTTGTATCTTTCCCGTGTTCAATTCAATTCAATTTATTAAGAAAAATAGTGAAAAATATGGAAGTTTCACTTTACTGTGTATACACTATGTATAGATAATGAGAGAAAAACGTAGATATATATAAGAAAAATACATTTTTCCTTTTCTTTCCACCAAAGTAAAATATCTTCATCTTTTTTTGCATCTTGTAGTAGGGAATCACAAAAAGGTAAAGAAGCTGAAACGAGCATCCATTTTTTTCGACGACAGAGCGTGATACAGTTGCCTTCATCCGCCATTTTAGAATTAAGGCCGAGAAGAAAAAAAAGCTATCTATTCAAGGCTAATATTCAAAGGTGAAAAAAGAAGGTAAAATTATTTGTATACGGATAATGAAGGAAGCAGATTTTGTCTGTATTTGGAAAAACAATAATCTGTGGAATAGGTGAATATTTGCACTCTACTATTCCTATCACAAAATTTGGTTCTTTCCGTAAAAACGAAAGAAGTATAAAATATTGATGCAAAAGCACAATTTCCTTCACGTATATTATGCAAGACTAAAGTAAAGTTGCACGCTACACGCACATTAGAGAATTTTCACTTTCTCTTAACAATCGCCTCCTCAATTTTCAAACATTTTTCTTTTTTCCATATACCTCAAAGTTTTTTTCGCATTTTTACATTGACATCTTCTCTCTACAAAAAATTTCACATCCAATACATCCCTACCGCACATTTGGCGGAAAACATTGTATTATTATGTTTTAATACTTGTATTTATTTACTGTATCAATATATAATAATAATTTTTCGTTTCAAAATCTTTTGGAATTGGGGATTTTTCTTTTTGAATTATGAAATTTTTGACTCTTTCAACTCTCCTTCAATTACTTGTTTTCTTCTTAATTGGTATAGAATATGCACATACAGAGACACACACGCACATACACTTTTTAAGGGAACAATTAACCCCAATGCATATAAGTGCAAAATTCCTCGATCCAACAGCATTTCATTAAAACAGAGAACTTTTTAACTAGGACTTTTTTATATATAAATTAGTTTTTTTCTTTAGTTCAAAAAATAAAAAAATTATATTCATTTAAAAAAACTGTTTTAAAGTGAAAGGTAAATAAGCAGTTCAATTGTCTTTAATAAAAATAACATCTATTTTTAAAAGTAATTTTATCCCATGCTCTTTTTAAACTTTTGATAAACTTAGTTAGGATATAATGAATTTTTGTTCCTTTTTTTAATTCGAAATTTGAAAATAAATCCAAATGTCCATATAAATTCGTTATATCGCTTTTCTAACTTATATTTAAAGACAGATATCGTTATTTCCCATGATATATAACGGAAAAAACTTGATTAAAAGATTTCAAAGTCTTTATTTAGGATATTTAAAAATTGAAGAACTCAGAATAATAGTATTTTTTATGGATACGATGTCCACTCTTGCTTCTTTTTCTCCACACTTCTCTGCTAAGAGTTGAAAAAGAAGCATTGTCTTTTTTGAAATAAAATCTTATTCCTTTTATAAAAAAGTTTTTATCATGTTTAAATAAGTAACCTATTATTTTGATAATTTTCTGACTAACAAAATAGTTCATTTGAAAATAGGGAAAGAATTTATATGACTAAACAAATGTTTGTGCCCAATAAATTAATCCATGAAAAAAAACGAAATACCTTGGTAAAGTTAATTCCTAGTTTGCACTTCATAGGTCGCAAGTCTAGCTTGCTCAGTGTCCGATAACGAAGAAGGTATAAAGTTGGTGAAGACAGCGCTGGATGAAGTCAGGAATCTGTATCCACAAGTGGTGAACGCAGCCAAAGTTTGTTCGGCGTATCCGCAGAGCGCCATAGCCAATCAAAACTTTTTGGCTTTTAAAAGGGCGTGGACCAATCAAATCAAAATTTTGGTCGAGTGCGTCGATGACATCACAACGATCAACGACTTTCTTCTTGCTTGTGGTAAGTTGTTCATTCATTCTTTTTTACACATTTTTACGTTAAATACTATTATTAATGATTTAGCTTAGATGCTACAAAATGACTTAATTCTTCTAATTATGGTTCATTTCTAAAATATTAGATTATTATTAGCCTAAAGTTTAGTTTTTTACTTGTTGAGCCCGTAATATCTCAATTATAGTGGTTTTCATTTTTTATATGGAAGATTTTAAATCAGAGATTCCCAACATTTTTTACACTGCGACGACACCTTTCTTGATCTTTGGAAACTTTGTGGCTCCCACATATCATATAATTTAATATTTCAGCAGTTATTTTAATTCAAATACAAAAATTTTGCATAAATATAACTCAAATTTGTTTAAAAAAAACTTAAAGAATTTTTCTTTTTAAAGCAGCAAATTAAACCAATAAAGAGTCTGTTATGTATAATAAATATATTTGACGGCATCTTCACCCAATCTTACAGTCCCATATGTGCAGCGTTAGACCGGTTCGAAAACACTTATTTATGTTATAAAAATTTGACTTTTAAACTTGAAACTCTGAAAATTATGTTCTTAAGATTTAATTGATCACTATTTTGATAAATGAGAAACATTTTTAGCTTAGTGTAAAAATAAATCATTCTTACTTGCTAAATAAGGAACTTTGATGAAATTTTGATACAACAATTTGATTACATTGTTCATTGAAACTGTAAATTTTGATGAATTTTTGTAACTTTGAACATTAAGAGAAAATTTCTTTTTCACCATCATTTGGAAAAGCCTGAATTTAATTTAGAAAAGTCGTTAAACGCGCATAATTTTGCAATTTAGAGTCCGTTGTGTTTAGGAAGTCTCACTAATACTAATGATAATATTCAGACAGTCTTTGTTTCTATGTTATGGTAATCCTGCTGTTTATGTTTTCAATTAAAATTAAACACGCATACTTTACTGAGGACAATAATTTGCAATTTTATAAATCTAGGTATCATAAAAATACACCGCAGTATATCTGATTTTCATCTTAACGGAATCTCAACCAAGTTCTTGGTTTTCGCCATAATGAGCTTCTACTGTATTATTATTTTTAAGTTATAATATAACTACTAAGAAACTAGTTATTAACTATGCAACCATTTTTTTTATATAATACTACTGTTTGTAGCTTATCCAAGTAGATATTTTTATTTAGATTTCAGCGCCGGGCCGAAAAAGTTTAACTTATGTAAAAAATAAATAGATTCATCGAAAATTTTCAGGTAAAATTTCTAAGTTTTTTTTCAACAGTGGTTAAAAAAACCAATGGAAAATTGAGAAGAAAATATTTAGATTGTAAGATATTTTTGTGGGCCAGAAAAATAACTTTTGCTTCCAAAGTTTCAATTAATCCTTGTAAATTGGTGTAGTCTCTTTATAGTCACCGCCTCAATATAATGAACACGTTTATTGAGTGCCTATAAAAGTTTGGCTGTATTTGATTTTCTTTATTAATTCTTTGTTAAACTGAAATAGAATCCCACATTCTTGAAGACATCAACAAGTGCCTGAACCTCTTCAATACGAAGCGATGCTCTTCTCCTGAAATCCACAAATCCTCTCAATCCATCCAACAACGCAGTTTGCGAGTGTGTCATGTGGTTGCGTTGGAAATGGAAAATTATGAACCTGGTCCCTACACACAGCGTGTTTTGAAGGCCGTTTCTCTCCTCAAGAATCAGAGTGAGTGCAACATCCTAAATAACTCGCTTTGCACGTCAAAGATTCGTCACTGACCTTTCTTCCTTCCAAGGTTAATTTTTTCAAGGACGGTTGAGTCAAAACGGAGCTATATTTAGACTTGGCAGTCTGAGTCGAATTAAGAATTAGTAAATAGTGGAAGAAACTAATTATTATTATGTTTTTAATAAGATTAAAATTTATGCACAAATAAAATATTAATATTTAAAACGAATATTTAAACATTGATAAACAACGATTAAATACATAATAAATAAGGATTCTGAGAATGATGCGTAGATTAACCTTGAGAAAAGGATAAACTGTTGTTTATTACTGAAATAAATAAAATTCGTTAGAGGTTTGCACTTGTTTCAGAAGGAACAACTGGTGAAGTGATAAGAGATGCAAGGGTGAGCCGGGAGGGCGCCGAATATAATAGAATAATATGGCGATTCTTTATTCTATTAGGTATAATATAACTAATATATTATATGATTTTCCTAACTACTTTCGTCAAAAACTGCCTTAAACAAAGGTTGTGAGTTTTGGACGTTCTAACTTCTATAATGGAGTTTTCATTATCAAAGTTGCATTGCTGCTATCACCCATAAACTTTCTTTTCTCCTCTGAAAACTTTTTTTTATTTTTAGAATATAAACGCTGCAAAGCGATTTTTTATTATCATTTTTGTCTTTTTTGACAACATTTAGACGTTTTTGATCTTATCCTTATTTTCTGTTTTTATCAATACTCAAACCAATTTAAGACCAATGTAGGGAACGCAGTGGAATTCTTACTTTAAATGCAATTATAGGAATTACCGTCTGCTTTGTTCGGTCCTAAATAGGTTAAGAGCACTTAAAAGAACCATCAAAAGTTTTATGAACAGTTGGTTGCTTAAAAAAGCTCGAATAAGCTCAATGATAATTTGTTGGGAAGAATTTGAAACTGTTTGTCAACCCAGTTTTGATTGTATCGGCCTAAATTATTAAGTTGCTATTCCTTATTCACCTAGCCCTGATATTTATTTATGGGCAAACCATATATTAGAAAAATATTTTTAAATGTAAAGTTAGAAAAAACTATTTTGTCATGACTGGAAATTGAAAGTTCTCTTGTATTCGAACCTCATCACTAACCGTACACTCTGTGAAGGACCGGTTTTTGTTATTGAATCCTCATCAGTTCCACTTTGTGCGTTCCCCTCTTTGAGAATTTTTGAGGTTCTCGCCATGAGGTGTGATTTACCGCCTAGAAGCTGTGCGTGCCCATCAAGAAACTATCTATAATTTCCTGTTATAATTTACTATACCTTGTGCTCACAATTATTGCAATACGCGTATTTTGTCGTGGATTGCGCCAATTTTTGATTCTTCTGCATACCTTTTTCAGTTGTGCCGCATTTCTGCTCCCAAATCGACTCCTCTGTGAAGTTCGTGGCGAGCGATAGCAAGGACGCGTTCACGCAAGAAAACGACCTAATCGAAGCATGCCGACTCATCTATGACGGCGTGCGCGAGATTCGCAGGTCCATCCTCTTCAACAAGGCGCTGTTGGAAGAGGAGCTGGAGCGTGGGGAAGACGAGTTCTCGGCATTAAACGCGTCCTCCGTCACCAACAACGAAGCCCCGGAAGAAACGACCTCTGCCGACGCCCTCTCCGAAGACTTGGACGGCAAATGCGCACAAAACTACGATGACTACGCGGACCCCAATGTTTTAAAGTCTGATCGAGTGAGTTTTATGCTCTTTCTTTTATGTCATTAATCAATTGCTTTCGTATAATGTAATTAACTCATTTCTGAGCTAAAATACAGAATCAATAATTAGAAAATAAGGAGTCTATGCCAAGTCAATGAGGATAATAAGGCTATGGAAAATCATGGATGAAAAGCTTATAAGCAGCAAACTAAAGGTAATTGCAAGGGAAAACTCACAATAAATTGGAAAGAGGACATTTAATTCGATATGAGAAAGGAGTTTGAAACTAGTTGAACACGAAAATAGGGAAAAATGGAGATGTAAAATAAAGTAAACGATTCACTTGTTTTTCGTGCTTGTATTAACCGGCTAGATCACAAATTGCTGGTAGAATAGCCATAAAACCGATTATTATTATTATTATATGCTCTATTTGTACTGAAGATAGCAACCAGTAAACAGAAAATGAACGCTTCTCAACACTAAATTAATTCAAGTAATTAATTAAGTCAAACTTATTTTAAAGTTTAAGCGCTTAATGAACGGGAATTAATGATCTTTTCGGATTATTCAGATGATTTTCAATATTTTTATTGAAAGTATTTATTGAGTAAAATGCTATTCATTGATTAAAAACAAGCTTTGTGTCTTATTTTTATGATATTTGCACTAAAATCTCTTCAGATAAGTCCAATCGCTGCTCATCTCGATGAAATACACGAGTACACGCACATGCATGCCTTTCAACACCATTATTTTTTCGCCCATTTGTTTTCAACGTCTCTTTGCAATTGAAGCAACGTATTTGATATTTTGAAATTGAGCACTGATTGAAGAAGGTAAACTTTTTAAATTTCTGAATGCCATATTGCTCATAGATCAATAAATTCCTCGCGTTAATACTTTACTCCTTCATAATTACAACGCTAATGCTCACTCTTAGCTACTCCTTGATTTACTGACGAATGTTTCTAACTCTTCTGCATCATTATTGCCTATTGAAAAAATGGACTCGACATTTCCAACTTTTACCATTCGCGTATGGAAGAATTTTTATTCTGTCCACTCAACTTCGTCATCGCGCGATTTTGTATAGATGTATTGATTACAGGTGTATTCGGCTAATACGACTATGAAAAGCAAAATCTGATTTTTCTCTTCTAGTTCCAAACTCATTTTCAATTTCAACAAACTTCTTCCCAGTTATTTTGGCTCTTTCCTTTTATATACCTTTAGTTTGCTCCTCATAAACATATTCTTTGATTCTGGATAACCCTATTTATCTCTTTGACTTGAAAAAGACTTCTTATTCAAAGTCTCATTACAAAGCCTACATTTTGAACTCAGTTTACACATTCTTTCAGCATTCTCATCTAAGTGATATAACCCATTTAAGGCCAAGCAAAGCAGACGATATCTAAAAAACGCAGACGATTTATATTCAAAGTCATTGAAAAAAGCAGACAAAAATGAAATTACTTATGTTCGAAAATAGGAACATTGGCCGTAAATGGGTTAAGCTACATTTCTCCGCTTTTTTCAAGGCACAACTCTGCCGACAGAATACTAAACTAGACCTTGAACATCTAATATAACCACTCTTCCAAATGCATAAACTGTTTAATATATAACCCATATGTCTAATTTAACAAGTTAATGATGTAAATGCAATAAAGCTTGATTTACCTTTCTTAGGAAAGATATCCTCCACAAAATGGTGAACAAGCGTGCAAAACAAAAACACATTTTGGCGAAGTTTACTTTACTTCTCTGAGGAGCAGAAGTATTTGATTTAAAAAAAAGTGAATTTATCCTGGTTTTTTAAAGTAGTGTACGCAAGCCCGTCGCTAGAGTTATGTTGCAGGGGGGCAAATCATATTATTAAATTTTTGTCATAAACTGGAAAATTTTTATTCTCAAAAATTTCATTAAATATTAATTTCAAAATAGGATTAGTCTTTTTCTCAAACTAAACTCATGCATATATTCTTCTTTTGTGACTTCTGAAGTATAATCCTTGATGAAGGCTGGATGAAGGCGATAGAAAAATGATTAAGATATTAAAACTTGCGAAGACAACTGTTATAATAAATAAGATATAAATTTTTTAACGACACTCAGAGGAGGCAAAAAAAAATCCAGGGGGGGGGCAATGCCCCCCCCCCCTTATCAACGGGCCTGAGTGTACGCCTAAATCAATGCTTTTTCACGAGCTCCAAAACATTCACCATAACTCTTTCCCTCGCCTTGCGTCTGAGTTAAATTTAAAAAAAAGTAGGCCATGCTTGCGAGGGTTGGGCCAAGTTTTTTCTTTTAATTTTTAAAGGCATAATCTCATAAAGCGAAATCATTTTGCAGGCCAAAATGAGACAACTTCCCCAAGAAGCCAAAGAAGTGATCCAGAAGGAGATCCAGTACTTCAACATTGAACGCGCGCGACTGGACAAGGAAGTGTCGAAGTGGGATGAGAACGGAAACGACATCGTGGTCCTCTCGAAACACATGTGCATGATCATGCTTGAAATGGCGGATTTCACTAGGTGCCTTTCTTCATTTCGTATACGGCCTGATTTTTCAAGAAGAGAAGTCAGGCTCTTATTCGGTAGAGCATCCAATCCCTTTGTGGTGTGTACAAGTACATATGGGAGTCTACTATCTATAATTAGTGGGTGTATGTCTCTATAGAAAGTGCGTATGTGCATATATATATATATATATATAACAAAGGCCCCAAAGTGGTCGATATCGACCCCCTGTGGTCGATTATTACATAGAGGTTGAAAGGGGTCTGTTATGTTTTGCTTTTAAGAACCAAGTGCAATACTAGAGCCATTTCTACCCACGAGTTTTTAGGGCACTATACTCTATAGTTTTTCATTTCGCTGAAAAATTACAGTAAAACAAAAAATATTTTAATTTTAAGCTCAAAAAAATATGTGAGTAAGAGCATTAAAATTTTTCTTCCAACATTATACATAATGAATATTTCAATTGATTGCAGTCCATGCCTTTATACTGAAACGTTTGTTGGTTTCCCGGGTGACTACATGTTCTCCACAGGATATTTTAGTTGTAGACAAGTTTGTTCTGTCCACACAGACCTCTAGTGTGTGTGTGAAAACGTGAAGTTTTTTCGAGTTAGAGAATAGTGCTACTTGTTTAGAGTACACTCACAACTTCTTCTATCTTATGAAGAAGGTAGTATGCACCGGAAATTAGTTAATAAATATATTTTAGTTATATTTTTTTTAAAAAATTA
Organism: Nectonema munidae; assembly: GCA_030549495.1. Taxonomy (NCBI): domain Eukaryota; kingdom Metazoa; phylum Nematomorpha; class Nectonematoida; family Nectonematidae; genus Nectonema; species Nectonema munidae. The sequence continues at coordinate 61,100 of JAUIRK010000475.1, forward strand.
AGAATTTGGTCGCATTTTCTGGTTGGTTCGTTACAATTATAATGAAGTAGTTGAAATGGTGTCACCATTCGAAGAAGGGTCTAATTGAGGTGTTATTGTACATAACACACCCAAGAAGAAATTATTCGCATTTTAACTTGTAGAAAGAAGTCACCCAATCTACTACTCCATCTAAGATTAGTCTTTTGAAAAGTCGCAATCTTTCGGCAAAAACTTCTTAATCAATGGAATTTATCTTTCCCTGGTCTGTTGCATATGCTAGAGAATAGATATATTTCTTTTTTTCATATTTAATTATAGAGATTTTATGGTCTATTATCATGTCTTCTTATAATTAAAAGTCAGCATTTCTATATAATGAACATTTTATTGAGTCTATAGGATCTTTATAAAAGTTTAGTGGTATTTCTGATAAGCCTAGGCAGAGAGTATTGATACGCTAAGAGCATACATCACCAATATTCATATTACGTTGATAAGTTCAATGTGTCAATCCTCATTCTACTACTGAATAAACCAATCAAAAACCCTATTTTCTCTATAAGCATAAATGATTCACTTTTGACATGTGAATTTTGTTATAGAGGACGAGGTCCCCTGAAGTCTACAAAAGATGTGATAAATGCGTCTCAAAAGATTTCCGAAGCTGGCAAAAAGTTGCACCAACTCGCAGAAAGAATAGCGGAAAAGTGCCCGGAATCCTCTTCCAAAAAAGATCTGCTCGTATACATTGGGCGCATCGATTTGTACTGCCAGCAAATCAACATAACATCTCGTGTCAAAGCAGACGTCACTTACATCAGTGGCGAAGTTGTTGTGTCAGGGGTAAGTACTTCATTTTCACTGAAATTTGAATGCAGAAATGAGAAAGAGAATAAAATTCACAGAAATGTTAATAAAAATTAAAATACTTGATAAAAAGTATGGAGGCGGTCATATCAAGTTTATACATAAGGAAGGCCTATTGAGTTAAGGAATGAATATCACGGATCTGAGAGAATTTAGTTTAACATTTGTTTCGACAAAACTTTCAAGAAAGATATAGCAAATATAAACTTACATTTTTTTATAAAAACTTTTTTCGCTCTAATTTTAAACATTATAATTTATCAGGTTTCACATATGTGCTATAAACACGTGGTTGAACGTTTTTTATCAATACATTTTATTCAAGCGAGCAGAGAATTGAATTACTCCTTTTAATAAACCCTCGACAATAAGAGAAAAAATTCTTTGGCATATTCAAAAGTAGAACACCTAAATATAGTGAAATCAGTCACGCATAAAATTACAAGATTTTATAAGTTCTCTTTTACTCTATATCATTTTCTCTAACACGATATTCTTTAGTATAAATAAAACTCTACCGCTCACCATATGTGAAAGTGAAAGAAGCCTTTTACTTTTAAGATCCTCAATACAAACAAGACCAACAAGTTTGCATAAATATTTATAAATATGAATTACATTCTTCGATTTCATTATGGGAAAATGGAAAATATGAAATTATATCCTAAGCAATTAATTCTTCTATTTTGTTCACGTATTGTTGTTTTCAATTTCTCCATAAGTATAGCATAATTCTTGAAAACCTAATTCGCTGTATTCTGGAATAGTTTGTCATTTTGTTTTTAAGAACAACTTTGATAACATATGGGGCTATCTTTATTATCTTATATGTTTTTTCTAACACGCTTTTCCTTTTTTGATGTGTAGCTCGACAGCGTGACATCTCTGATTCAAGCAGCCAAAAATTTGATGAGTACTGTGGTTTTAGTCGTGAAATCCTCATATGTCGCTTCCACGAAGTACAGGAGTCGAATCAACAATCCCAACATCTCATTTTCCCAACCGGCCGAACAGTGCCCATCCTCTTCTGCCGCCAATACATATGTGAGTACTTCTGTTGGAAAGAGTAGCATTTGTGAATCCATTGCCAACATCGTATGGAAGCTAAAACCGCCAGAGAAGAAGCCGTTATTCGAGGACATCACCGTTGCCGAGTTGAATCAGGCCGTTGTTAGGCGCGTTCCGTCCGTGAAAAAACGAGAAGTCTCCTCTAAAATGCTGGATGACTTTCAACAACGCCTCTAGAACAAAATGTCTTTCACTCCTTCTTCATGGCTCTTTCACGCAGTTCATTTGATTCCATCTTCTTTCCCTCATCTTTTCTTATGCCATACAAGATGCGGCATCTTTATGTACATATATTTATATTCATATTTATTCGTGTGACATCTTTACTATTCCAACAAAAACCCTGATTCATCCAACCAATTATTATTTGCCTGCCAAATCATTTCCAAATTTTGAAGCATATTATTTTTCTGTGACACATGCTATTTCATTCCTTTTTTAAAGTGTTGTGAACATAAAAGTACAATTCCATTTTATTTTCCTTTTCTTCTAAAAGATTTGTTTTTTAATCTTACAAATATAAATCCTTATATTTTTAAGCGCCAAAATTTATTTATTTTATTTTTTGTACTGTGTTTTATAATTATTTTGTATTAAAAATGAAATTTTGTAATAAATATTTTTGTGATCTAAATAGTGTTATTTGTCTTTTTTTTAAACAACAGGCTTCCCAGTAGAGTTCGGAAAGTGCCGACATTTTCGTTTAAAGAAATAAGAAATTACCGAAAACGATAACGACAGCTGTAATCCTTATAAACTTTTTCTTGTTTTTAATATTTGATGTAAATTCATCAACTGTATTCATCTTTTCAATGTTCACCAAATAAAAATCATATTTACGAGGTATTTTAATTTTTGTTTGAAAATGTGTTAAACGCTTGTTTAATTTTGATATATTTGAAAACATTTGAGCAAATTTTGTGTGAATTTCTTCCAAAACTTTCACCTCATTTATGTATCCAAAGTTTATTTTTTAAAAATAGTAATACATTTTTTTCGAAAAAATTAACGAAAATAACGATAACGAAAACTATAAAAAAATCCTATTTTAACGATAAAGATAGTGTACCGCTTTTTTGTTCAAAGTAACGATAACTGTATCGATGTTAATAGTAAGTAACGATCCAAACCCGTCTTCTTTTCCAAGACTATGATTCCTTCACAAATTTTGATATTTTGGATAGATATTTCATATACCCAAACCGTTTTGGATTTATATATATTTGAACTAATATTTTTTTAATTAAATAAAAATCCTTGTCTGAAGGAAAATACAGGCACACACTTTGATACGTTGGCGTTGGAGAAAAACTAACTACAAATTTGAAGTGTTACTTTTCAAAATTAAATTAGCAATGTATCGCTTTAATTCCTCTAGTTCTACAATCTACGCCTCAATACTACATAACTCGTTTCTTGCATCTTTCAGTGTTTTTCTTACTTTAAGAGTACAGCAAACTCGCACTTAGGTTCGCATCCCAGAAAAGTACGCAAAAATGCTTTGAGAATTTGAAATTCCATTTTTTTTTATTTTACTCGATAAAATCAGCAAAATAAAAATGAAAACTTTTTTTAAGCACTTGTGAGTTGGACTTGTATACCGAGAGACAACAATTAGTTTTGATCTTCAAAGGGAATTGGTCTGTAGCGTTGTTTTAAGCTGACAAAAGAATTGTTATTTTTAAGAACACATCATACTATTAGTTGTTTTCATCAGCATGAAAAAAACATTTCTAGCTCGTTTTCATAAACACACATATTCATAGACTACATTGTGGCAGAATTTTATTCATGAAATTAATTTCTTCTTTGCCATTCTCTTCTAAAGTGAACAGTTGAGCATTCTGGCAAATGTGCTTTTTATTGTTACATTCGAAATTGAGCCACATGCTAACTTGACACGCGGGCAGAATCGAACAAATGAACTGGATTTCCAAAAGCAATACCATAAAAAAAAATTTTAATAAAAGAGAGGGGGAGGGGTTTCAAATGCAGTGAAAATTCAGTCTTAGAAGGAATATATAAAATCTTTTTTTTCATTAATATAATGCAGATTTGAACTATATTTAATCAGAGGCAGTAATGTAGCCACTATTTTGAACAAAACTCCATACATTTTGCAGTGGGTCAAGTATTATGGAGGTAAGAGAACATCAATCTAGCGTCATTTCAAATCTAATAATAAACATTTTCAATGCTTTTTATGGTACGCTTAAATTTACATTTTTCTTTACCCCAAGGTAATAAGATGCCGTAAACGCATCATTTTCAAGAACATGTCTAGTATGTGTGGCTAATTCGGACCGTAACTTTATAAACATTAAGCTAAATAGAATATTTATTATATAATAATATAAGTTTAATTTATTTATATAATCAAATAAATAGAAAGAATAAGAATGGAGAAATCGTTTTCAGGGGATCATGGCGCTATATGTTATATGCGTTTTGCCTACTTTCGTTCACACCCACGTTTTTAGTCGATTCATTCTGGTAAAAAAAAGGACGGATTAAACGAGAGTGCTATCTAAAAGTAAAATCAATATCACTCTCTCACTGAAAACCAATTGAACGGATGAGAATACTTGTGATTGAAGGAATAATAAATATTCTTTTATTAAAAATATGTCTAATTCCATTAGGTTAAAATAATGTGTAAAATTCTCATTTCATATGATATACTAAAAAATATAAATAATTGAAGACGAGGTATAAAATTTGACTATTATATAAATGCATCGAGTTTCTATTTTTAAAATATCAAACTATATCGTCTTCATCAGATTTAGGGTAGACAACAATGATTGTAGCATTGTCCCCATTACTTATATCATGTGATTTTTTGGCGAGATCCTCGCTAAATGATTGGTTGGTGCGCTTTTCCGAAAAAGAGCGAAGTATAGCGGCATCAGTTACTTGATTCCAGAAGCCGTCAGTCGCGATGATGAAGCAGCAGACATTGTACTTGTGGAGTGGAAGAGATGTTGTCGAAGGAACATTGGATATTATCGGTTTGTACAGACAATCGCCTATCGAACGTGTCACGTCCAAGACACCATTGATGCGCAACTTGCCTTTCACGGGAAAAACCACTCCATGCATCTTCCTCACTCTCTCTACTTCAACGCTCTGAGATGTGTTATGTGGTGTGGGAGTCATGTCAATCAAGCGGTATTTCGGGGAATCAACATTCGTCTCGTTGGCGTCAATAACCGCCTTCAAGAGAGAGTCTCCAAGCCAAGCGACATAGCACGTATCATTGGCGAGGAGGAGAGTACACACCGTGCAACCACAAGTTTTAGCGCGCGGATGCTCTTTTTGGAAATCTTCATCTGTTTTAACGATCCCCTCTTTCAACGCTTCCTCGATGTCGAGGGGGAAATGGGCGGAATTTCGTACATTCGAAAACAAACGGGACGAAACGAATTTGGAAGCAGTATCCCCGCCATGCCCGTCAAAGACGGCGTAGAAGGAGAAGTGGCTGTCAGACATCACGGATTCTTCAACTCCTTTGTGATTGAGAGAAGACGGTTGGTAGTGTTGGTCGCGATTGGTGCTTTGCGTGGAAAAGGCATTGTCTTCAAAGACACAATACTTGTCTTCCATGTATCGTCGACTGTTTTGTTGGAGAGTGACATAGTGCTTCATACGATGACGTAAGGATTGCGGTAAGGAAATATAGTGTGCTAGCACTATTGAAGAAAATGATTCTAAAAATATAAAACAAGGTACGAAATTTGAGGATTATAAATTGACTAGTTGATTTGAAAAGTGAGACAAGAGTAAAAAGTGGCGACAAAGGAAACAAGTAGGGAATTTACTTCAAATATTTCCCATATGCTAATTTTTTTAATTTATAATGCATATTTTGACATTATCAGATCATCTATCTCATTATCAGGTCATATCATTTTCTAGCATCGATGCATGAATGATGATCGAGCCAAGTTTTTTTAGTTAGATTGATATATTCACACTCCTCCACTCATTTAAAATTAGTGCTATGAGTAATAGAGGCTTGAGCAAAATGCATTTAAATTCAATAAAATAAGAATAGGATGTCCAATGTCTCGTTGAATGGAATGGTGATTTTGTTTGGATAAATTTAATGTATTGGAATCTTCAGTATTTTTATTTTTATTGATTAAGCGAAATAAGAAAAACATTTACAAAAAGAGAATGAAAAAAGTGAAAATGAATAATAAATAAAATGTATAACTTATAGAAGCAAAAAGGGTCGTCATGTATATTACGCTAGATATGACAACTTTCGCTAGGGATTAGACTAAAAATAAAGGAAATTCAAAGATGCATAAACAAAATAATACAACTTAAATTAAATGAGATGACTCACAGATTCAAATAAAAAATCTATTTTCAAAACAATTATGAAGAAGGTAGAATGAAGGGGGGAGAGAATGCAAGTTAAGTTTTCTTACTCCGCTAACTAACTGAGATTAAATCTATTGATATTTAAAATAAATATAACATTGCTACAATCGCATAATTTACAAGCGTGATCCTCATTCTCACCGTATACGTCTCTCATCAAGTTTGGTAATTTTAAGCTTATTTTAAAATTTTGTGGGGTGTATACTGCACCGGTTCTCATACTATTTAAAAAACTAATTTTTATATTATATTTTATTCAACAGCGATTTTTTGTTTTAGACGGTAGGCAAGCATTTATAAATAAAGAGATTTTTTAATTGTAAAGGTTTTAATTTTAATCAATACTTCATGTATGTAGTCGGGTTTATCTTTGTTAATTTAAATTGGATTTATCAATATTACTATATTAAAATGTAGTGTTTTTGATATCTATATTATAATAAGCTAGCGTGTGTGTGTGTGTGTGTCTGTGTGTCGCTGGAAGCATTCTGATTGGTTGAAATTATTATATGTTTTGGGTGTTTTTTTATATGGTGTGGTGAGTTTATATGTGTGTGTGTGTTTGAGGTTTTTTTATTGGGTGAATTTTTTATATTTTTTATGGGTTTTTTTATATGTGGGGAGGTTTTATATATTTGTAGTGTGGGGGTGTTGGGGGATTTTTTTTGTTTGAATATTTTTTTTTTTTTTTATTGAAAAAAAAAAAAAAAAAAAAAAAATATTTTAAAAAAACCCTCTATGTTATATTTTATTTTGTCATACACATCTGTGGTATAACACACAAACTTTTGCTACAATTATTATAATTAAATGTTTATATTTTATTAACGCCGACTAGTCAATTTTGATCTTGAATTTTATTATATTAAATTTTTAGGCAATATGCCTAGTTAACGTGAAGTCAGTGATAGAAATCATCCAATTTTTGACAGTCAATGAACTGCCCTTGAGAGGTCATAAAGGTAATGTTAGCAATTTAGACGCAGACAAAATTGAATCTCCCAATGGACTTTTTTAAGATTGTTTGAACTTACCATGAAAAAAGATAATAAATTAAATGAGGTAAAATCTTTTACATTGAAATTTATCAAATAAAACGATTTGTTTTTTTGAAAATTTGGTATAAATTATTGATTTTTTATGAGAAATTTTAACAATTGTAGCAATGATGAGATTGATTAGTAATGAAGTGAATATATCTTTTGATTTTTTTGAAGGAAAACAAGGTGGAGTAAGAAACATCATAAATATTGAGCTTGGAAGAACAGTACCTTTTTTACACTGTTTCAATCATCAGCTCCATCTTTCTATTACAAACACGTTATCTACAAACAGTTAAGTTTCAAAAGCGTTAGCACTTTGTAAAACGCTGTATAGATTCACAAAAAAACAGAAAGTAGCTAAATATTATAATGGGCGTACAATGAAAAGACTTCTAGATCAAAGATGGACGAGTCGCCTAGAGACGATTACAGTAGTTGTCGATAACTACCATGAATTACGAAAACGTTTGCTCGATTGTTGTAAACCAGATCTAATGCCATGTTCAGAAATAAACATCAAAGCTGAAGGAAAGTTGTCGCAATTTGAAAAGCCAGTTTATTTTTGCATTACTATACTTGAACTGATGTCTCCACTGAACACACATGCCCAAGTAAATTCTACTGCGTAAATGTGTTTGATAACACATTATTATGATGATACATGTTAGGTATAATATACTTTAAAGTCTTATGATAGCGATTTCAATTGTTTTGCAACTATGGTTAATGCTCTTCTTGAATCATTGACTTCTTTACGTGAAAATGATATTTTTTTCAAGGATATGAAACAAAAATCACTTGAATTCACTAATCAAAAGGAAACATCTCTGCTTCATTCTAAAAGAACAGAAAAATTGGCATCCCGGTTAAAAGATTCGATAACTCTTAACACAATTGGCTTTCGTCAAACTGATGATTGCTATGTTGGTATTTATAATGAAATCATTGATACATGGATTTGTAATATCAATCTAAGGCAAAATACTTATACTTGATTGCATATGAACTTTTGCTTTTATAAAATTTATGAAAATTTTTGATTTGGAGAACGCAAAGACGCTGTTTTTAAGGCTCTAAGTTGTTTATGTCCCTCTAATTCCGATTTTTTCAATTTTGAAGCAAAAGAGTGCTGGCTGACCACCATTTAGGAATTAGTACTGATTCAATATTTTGGAGTGAAGTCGAAGTTAGTAAAAGATATATTTTGAAAAATTTGAGACAAAAAACAAGAAAGAGATCACGATAATTTCTTCAATAAAACTAGAAAGGTATACAATCTATACATCGGTATGAACACAAGATTCAATTATATTTTTTTCATATTCTGTAGACCTTTTTCATCTTTCAGGTGCCTTAAATTTTGGTGTTAGTACCGCTTCGTGTGAAAGAAGTTTTTCATTTTTAAAGCGAATTTTGTCTGAGCCAAAGGACATCAATGATGCATAAAAGAAAGCGAAATCTAATAATTTTGGGGTATTTGAGAGATTATACTAATAAGATAAACTATGATAAAATTCTAAAAGTTTTGCCAGCAAAACTCGTAGGCTTCAATTATTTTAAAAGTAATTTATATTTTTTTTTATCATCCTGCGTGGATTACCACTTCGTGACTAGATTTTTTTAGAAGTTGACAAGTTGTTTGAAAATAAACTGCCTTTTTGAACATGCCTTTGTGGTTGATTTTTAAACACTCTCCCCCTTGTTCTCCTTCAATCTACACCGCCTTGACTGGTGAAGGAACTTATACCGTGTATAGGGTTACTAAATGATGTAGTGAAGTTATTAATTTCATGTTTCAGTATATTTTCTATTTAAAGAATAATAGTGTACAAAAAGTATATATGAAAAGCTTGAGTAATCATTAAAGCTACAATTCTATATAAATAAATATGCATAAAAGGTGTAGTATTTATCAAAAATTTTCAATGTGTTTTCAATTTTTCAAAAAGACCCTTTAATATGGAAAAATTGGAAAATATTCTTAATTACTTTTCCTACATCTTATTTAGTTCAGTCAGACTTTAGCAGCTATCCAACTGTTGTCAAAAACTCTAAATCGCCTTGCAATATTTTTAAACTCAAATATTAAAAAACTAGTAGAACAACACCAATCACAAGCTTCTCAATAGAGCAATGCAACAGAGAACTTTTTTTAAACAAAGTACTTATTCAATTTTTTGTTTAAAAAAGAAAAACTTAAATCCACATCCTACGTCAACAAGCTGCTAAGAACCATTCATTAGTGAAAATCAAAAATGTCAACTGTCCGTGAGACAAAAGACTGCAAATTTCGAGCCCAACTGTCAAATATAAATATAGGTGTTTAAATCTGGTAAAATCATTCATTATAAAAGTTTATTTTCTAAATTTCTAATTACATAAAATAGGTGAATAAATTTTTGAATACCAAAAAGTTTCATTTATATCTCTTTGTTAGACTTCATTTAAAAACGAAATATCATTTTAAACAAATTGAATAGCAAGAAAAGGACACTAAATCCCCTGTAACTAACTATCTTTTACAATTAACAATCATCTAACTTGTTAAATTTAGATAAAAAAAATTCTTAAAATATGAAAAGATTTAATACTAATACATATTATACAAATCTAAATCAAATAATAGAAATATACCATTTTCAAAAAAAAAACAATAAAAAAAGACATGTTTAAGTGGAACAATAAGAGAACATCAAATTATTTTCTCAAATTTCTTCTTTCTCAAATTTCTTTTTTTGCTCTAACTTTAATGGCTGATTTTTATTTTCAATTGATCCCTGTCTCAAAACAAAAATAAAAGTAATGATTAAAAAAGAGTGCTGAGTTCAACATCTATACAAACTATTAAATAAAAAAATAGTTTCTATCTCTTGAAAAGCTTAATTTAACTCATTCAACTTTTTCTTCGATGATCATGGATATTGCTAATATTGTTGAGATTGCGAGAAATAGCGAAATTAAATCACTTCTCTCAAGAGAAATTTCTAAAGAAAAGGTATGTGAAGCTCTCATCTATGTTCTAAAAAATAAAGATGATGCAATACTAAATCTTAGCAATAAAGTTGATAAGGTACATGATCCGTTCCTTTCTTTCAAGTCGATAATTACTGATGTTGATGATAAAGTGAACAAGCAACAAGCAAGCAAATCTAATAACCAAGATCGTAAATATTTCAGTTCAACTGTTCAAAATGATTTATCTATTAGAACGTATTCAAGTGTGGTTAAGGACAACAACAAGAATATCAATAATGCTTTTGATTCTACGTTGTCTGTTTTAATTCCTAAGTTCTTCAGCGAAACTGATGGCAAAGATAACAAAAAAAAGATTAATGATAAGTTAAATCCAACTAAAAATAAACTTCGTTTGAAGAAATTTAAGAGATTAAATAATGGGTCTCTATTAATTGAAAGTGACTCTCCAGCAAGTCTACAAAGTTTGAAGTCCTCTTTAACAAATTCCAATATTCCACATGAAGAAATGAAACCTAAAAGCCCCTACTTTTGTTTAAAAAATTTTGATTCCGATGTCTCTATTGAAAACATCAAATCAAGTATTGCTGAACAAAACAATATTGAAATCTCAAAGATATTAAATGTTTTCAAGTTTCGGAATCGATGGAACTCTAAAGTTTTCAATGTAGGTATCAAATTTCATTTTGATGTTTTAAAACAATTATATCATAATAAGTTCATTTATATTGATTGTATTGCACATCCCTTGGAACTTTTACGTAGTCATGTTAAAGTGTGTTTTAAGTGTAATGGGTACAATCATTTAGCTCGTGAATGTAAAACTTCCAAACCTTCTTGTAGATATTGCAGTCATGATCATTCGTCTAATTCATGTGAGAATAAGGAAAATTTGTTATGCATTAACTGTTCTAAAAGTAAACTTGAATGTCAACATGTGTGTAATTCGTCTAATTGTCATTCTTTAAAAAAAAGACTAGATGATTTAAATAACTTAAATATGTCAAATTTCAAATTATCCTTGAGAAATTATCCGCCTTACTTTGTCCATGAGTAATTCAAGTCAAAACAAAAACAATTTTAAGTTTTTTAATAATTCAGAATTAAAATCATCAATTTTTACTGACATTCATTCTTTAAGAGTCAATCACTCGAATTTTAACATTTTAAGTTTGAACATTCAATCATTGAATGCAAAATACAGTCAATTTCAACTATTTATTACGAACTTAAATGAAGTATTATTTTTTTCTGTTCACGTGATTATGCTTCAGGAAACTTGGTTACTCAACAATATTAATCTTCACACACTTGATAATTATGAACTAGTTCATTACGTAAGTTCTATAAACTCGCATGGAAGACTGTGCTTCTATGTTCATTCTTCTGTTAAATTTTTAGTGATTGATTCGATAAACTATCATAATTTTGAATGTTTTTCAATAAAAATCAAACAAAGCAAACAAAAAGACTTATGCATACATAATATTTACAGACATCCTTGTAAAATAACGGAAGAAACATTTTTAAACGAATTTGATAAGTTCATACAAAGTCTAAATAACACATACATTAATTTAATCGGGGGAGATTTTAATATTAATCTATTCGATTATCCATCTAAAAATACAGTTTGTTCATTCCTCGAAAATCTATTTTCTTTAGGTTACATACCCACTATCACTTCATGTACTAGAGAATTATCCAACTCCTTAATAGATAATTTTTATGTAAGCATTAATATAAACAAATTTGATGCTTTTGTATTGGACACCCCTTTGTCTGACCATTATCCTATCTTATTCTCTCTAGGTTCTTTTAAAGCGGAAAATTGTACCAGTGTTAAGAAAATATTGCATAAAAACAGATTTATTGCTTCAATAAGTAGACTTAATTGGGAAACTTCTTTTCAAAATCTTGTCGAACCTGAACTGCTGGCTGATACCTTTTTAAAAACTCTTACAGAGCAAATAAAAAATCACACTAGTTTTAAATTAATATACCCCAAATTAAATAAATATAAATATAAATCTGAACCCTGGGTTAATGTGGAACTTCTAAATTTAATTAAAAAGAGAGATAAATTGTACAAAAAATATAAGAAATCTGTAGGGGATGAAAAAACTTTACGTAGGAGTGAATTTGTTCTAATTCGTAATAGGGTAAAATCATTATCCAACAAGCTAAAATTGAAGTATTACTCTGATAGCTTTTCTTCTCTAAAAGATTCTCGTAGTCTCTGGAGAAAATTTAATAAAATCATGAAGCCAAATTGTAAGAGGGAAATGCAGATTCAAATCAACGGTAAATTAAGTAGTAACAAGAAACTTATTGTTGAAGAATTTAACAAGTCTTTTATAATATCTCCTAGATATTGTGATGATGATCAATATAAAGGTTTTTTACCAGATGTTAACAGTTGTTTTTGCTTTAGACTACTCAATGCTAATGATATTTTATTGGCAATAAATTCATGTAAAAACAGCGATTGCGAAGATTATTATGGAATCTCCATGAATATGTTCAAAATGACACTTAACCACATTTGCTTACCTTTAACTTTTATCTTCAACCAATGTTTGATTAAAAAACAGTTTCCTTCAGCTTTCAAAATTAACAGAGTAACTCCAATATATAAAAAAGGAACAAAAACTGAAACTTCAAACTACAGGCCTATTACTATAATTACGACATTATCAAAAGTGTTTGAAAAAATTATGGCAACTCAAATTGATAGCTACTTTATTAATCACAATTTGTATTTTAGGTATCAATTTGGATTTAGGAAAAATTATTCAACAGAGCTCTTTCACTCGTTTCTGGTAAATAATATTACTGAGAATCTTGAAAATAAGCATGATACTATTGGTGTTTTCTTGGATTTAAAACGAGCATTTGACACAATTTGTTTTAACAAGCTTTTATATAAACTGAAATCATATGGATTTACTGAATCATCGTTGAAGTTAGTTAATTCTTATCTAATCAATAGAAGGCAATGCGTATGCATAGATTCTGTTTCTTCAAGCTTTTTAGTATCAAATTGTGGTATCCCTCAAGGTTCTCTCCTTGCTCCTCTATTTTTTAAAATTTATATAAACGATATATATATGAGTAACATTAATAGTAAATTCTTAATATATGCAGATGACATTACTTTTCTAATTTCTTCGGCCAACACTTCGTTTGGTGAAAATTATAAATTTGTTAAAGAAAACATCAGTCAGATATACCGATGGTGCTATTCTAATGACTTAATAGTAAATAATTCTAAAACTAAAGGAATGATCTTTTCAAATCGTAAATTTAGCTTAAATGATGCGATAATGTATTTGGGATTTCAATTTATTGAATCTTTTAGCTTATTAGGTCTTAGATTGGATGCTAATTTAAGATGGAATACTCATATAAACTTTATTTGCAATAAATTGTCTTCAATTACAGGTATACTTAAATGCTTAAAAAATTACTTGAGCAAAAATCTTTTATTGACACTTTACAAAGCTTTATTTCTACCACATTTAACATATAACATTTTAATTTGGGGACATGCTAACTTGTACAAGTTATTCTCACTACAAAAGAGAGTCTTGAAAATCATTTTTAATAAACCAAATTTATTTCATTCAAATGTGCTCTTTGTAGATAATAAGCTTTTGAAGATAGACGATATTTTTCTGCATAAACTCTATATTTTTTGTTTGAAATTTAAATTGGGAATTCTCCCCAAAGAATTCTATGAGCTTTTAAATTTTAACCATGAACTTGTGCGTCCACATTTAAGGTCGCATTTTAAACTTAGTTTACCTTATTACAGGTTAAAATCATCTAAACAAACACTTGTTTATAAATTTTCGACTTTTTATAATAGTCATATTGCTTTTATTAACAGTTTCTGCTCAATTGTTTCGATAAAAAATGCAGTTATTGATCTTTTGTTGCAAACATATCGTAATATATAAAAGATACAGTTTATTATATGAAGACTACTAAGTCTTTCAATTGTGATTGTTTATATATTATTTATTATTATTTTTTTTTCTTATTCATTTGAGTTATATTTAGTTTAATCACTTATAGTACTTCTCCAAGCGGGTTTCTTTTAAACCTTTTGAGGTACTTGTTATCACATTTTTCATCATTACTATTGATTGTCATTTTGTTTGTTTGTTTGTATTTGTATACAAATTTATCAAATTTTTACACTTAATATTTTATATGTTTCATATTTATGTGATATCAATAAATCTTCTTCTTCTTCTTAAAAAAACAATTTTTAAATGCAAAAATAGAGTATAAAATTTTACTATAGGTTATCATCGTTTTGACTTCAGAAATAGAGTCAGAAGGAGGTTAAGAGCTGGGTAAGATTTGATGAAAAGTTTGAAAATTGCAAAAGAATAGGGCATTTATTAGAAGAATTAGAGCCATTAGTGAAGAATGATAGAGTTTTGAGATTAATGTTATACAATGGTGCTTAAGATGCAACAATTTTTATTTTTAATCGAAAGTTATGTAAAGGGAGGAAGTAAAAGACGATGGATGAGATTAATCGGTTTACATTTCCGTGTACAAAGAAATGGAATAGTAAAGGAGAAAAAAACAGGAAAAGATGAGTTTGTAAAACTTACTATAAAAAAATTATTACCTGTCAGAGAAATGAGGAAGTAAAATAAGATTACATTCATTTATAAGCAAACAAGAAAGGCTATTGAAGACTTTTCTTTATTTGAAGATGTAGAGTTATGCATTAAATTAGAATATAAAGTTCTTGAGTAAGTGTTTTACGAAAAGCACTTTTTACTCTTTATTGCTTTGATTTCAAAATAGCTTCTTTTTAAATTTAACTTAGAAATTTTTAGATTTTATTTTATATTCTTCTACAATTACATAGAATTTTTTGTATTAAAAAATAATCCAAACAAAATTTATATACAAAGTAAAAGTAGATTTTTTTGAAATAAAAATTTTTTAAAATACTAATTACTAAAATTAAACTTTTTAAAAATCATTATTGTGTTTTCTTTCAAATAATATTTCAATTTGTGATACAAATAGATAATTTTTTTGTTAGTGACTTCAGAGTAGTTATGTGTTGACTACTTGCATATAGGGATGATCATCCTAAATTCTAATCGTTTGATATAGATGCTGTTGAAAAATCTTTCACAATAAAAATAATTATAAATTTGTTACCTTAACACTTAAAATATCCTAGATAACTAACCTTATTTTAAATGTTCAATGTTTTTATTTCAAAAAAATTGGATTAATGTATTTCAATTAAAAAAGCTAATGAAAAACATAGATATTAGGTTACTTATCATCTCTGGAAGACTCCTTCCTAGTTTATTAGAATTAATCAGAGAGCCTGATCGTCTTTATTGTCGCCTAAAATCCAAAAATATAATGATTATAGAATTTTGAAAAATCCCTATTTGCATGGAAACTTTTCTTTTTGTACTTCTAAAATAAAACTCTAGATTAAATTTATATATAAATTAAAGCATAATGATACCTTTATGGTCATAAACATTTCTACTTAAATCTTTCAGATATCGAACGAGTTAAAGCCACTCTTTCATTTGATGGTGTTGCTAGCCCATTCAGCTTTGGGAAATTATAATTATTTAATTATTTTAGTGATGACAAATGTTAAAAAAAGTCTAGTTCCAAGGATGTTTTTTGTATTTCAATATCTTTAATTAAAAGTATTCTTTTTAATATTACTCCGATTCTATTCAAAGTTTCAAATTATTATCTTTAGTTTTCTGTCTTCGTTGTAAAGTATTCTATAAAAATAGTATCTACAAAAATGGTAAAAAATCTGATATGTTAGGTCTATTTCTATAATCTCCTCATTATCTAAAGTATTTTGTAAGCTTCTTTACAATAAAATCTATGCTTACTTCTGTCAAAATGAGATTTTAATAAGAGTTTGGTTATAAAAAAGGCGACTCTAGTACTTTTCTTAATTAATTGTTTGTTAATAGCAAAATATATAAAAAAAAAAATTTTTTCGTAGACTTGTGAAAAGCAGATTCTCCAAGTTTTGAAACTCCAAGATTATAGTTTGGAATTTAGTTGTTGTAATCTATTGACTTCAAATTTAACCTCTAGATTTCAATGTGTCTCTGTGTATAATTCTTTGTCTAAATTTTGCTTCTTAATTGTTGTGTTCCTAAGGTTTCATTCCTTGGCTTCTAATGTATATTTACGAGAAGGATCTTAATAAATTATGCTACTCATTGGAATTGTTTATGTATCATGATGATATTGCATTTATCTTACCCTTAGGATAGTATAAATTATAATTGTTTTCATAATATCTCATTTCGTTATCCAACAACTCTCTCACGGTCATAATGTGCTTTTTTTACCAAGTATACACATCCTAATTTATTTTTATTGGTTTTAAATTTGTCATTACTTATAATTCCTTGTATCTCATCATGATGATAAATTAAATTAGAAAATGTTCTTTCTAAACTATATTCTTTTATTTCGAAACAGTTTTAGAAAAATTTACTTTCGGTAAAAATTAATTTTTGGTCTATAAATCTCTCTTTGTACATCACTTATTTATTGTTTTGAAAATTCTCATTGCAGTATGATTTTAATTTCTCAAAAAGCATTGTGGATTATTTTAACAAGCCTTTTACTTTTCTACACTGGAAACTCAGTTTTATGATATCTATAAATTTTCGATTTCTCTCTTCTTTTCTAAATTTTTAAAAAAATTGCCTCTGGTTATTATTTCTACTCCTTTTATTTCAAAGAAAAGGAGGATATCTGTTCACAAATCATTAAGAAACTCAGAAAATGTTTTCTTACCAGGATATACACTTTATAGTTTAAACAATAATTTAAAGTTTGGAAATGCCAAACATTATAATTCATTATTAATCCATATTTTAATCTTAACTGATTCCTTTTCTGTAGCTGAAAAAATTGTGCACTCTCTTTTCCTCCTCTTAAATCATATTTATGCCATTGAAGTTTTTCCAAATAGAGAAATACAACCAAATTCAAAATATAACATTGAATCGAAATTTTACAGACATTCAAATGCATGTTTATGTTTTTTTCCTGAAATTAAGACAGTTTTAATCGTTGATGTAAGAATAAAATGTAATCCATTGACTGATTATCTCAAACATTCAAAATAGGAGCAAGGTAAAAGTGTGTTAATTTTTTCTTCTTCTATTTATACTTATTTTTTTTTTTTATTTTTTTTCAATCTCATCTTAAACATAAATATGAAGGTATGCCTAGTTTATTTTGTTGCATTTTGTAGTTACTTAATTTTTTTTAAGGCTTCAAGTGAAACAAAACAAGTTAGAAGAACTTTTAAAAAATTTTACTATCGAGGAGTTGATCTAAATGATCTTTTGGATATGCCTCAGTATTATATTTTTCTATCTATTTAAATTTACAGACTTATAAATTTTTATATAATAAGTTTACTGACTAATTTATACGAAATTTTTAATAATTTAATAATATTAAATTATTATTATTATTTGAGGCGTTTCAGCCCCTCATGTCAAATCATCATGCTGCTCTGCGCTTATTGTCTGGTCTCTTGGTTTCCGTTTATACTAAGTATAACTTGGTAAATGATTGTTATATAGGGGCAGGTTTCAGCTTCTAAATTTAGTGATATTTTTGAGGCTGAATTGTTTCTGAATCAATAAAAAATGTATTATTCCTTAAGTTTGATAGATATTTAAAACATTTTATTTGGTCTTTGATAATAAAGTGTGAAAAATAGAGCATATTTCAGTCCGATCTTTTTCGAAGGTAATAAATGTGTTAATAATATATCTAATATAGTAAATAGTATAGCCTTGTTTTAGATTTTGTCTACTTTTTGAGGGAGCTTCTTTTCTGTAACTAGGATTGGAGACTTAGGAGTCCATAGGGTCGAAGATTTTAAAGGGATTTGAGTTGGAGCCGCTATCTAATAAAATTTTGTAATTGGAGCCAGATTTTTAAGTATTTTAAATTAAAAAAAAGGTTTACCTTTGTAAGCATATACAGTGTTCCTTCTTTTGTCAAATTCAGAAGCGAATTGTTTTTTGTTGACTTTATTAAGAATTTGCAGTCGGAGTGAGGTTTTTTTAAGTAGTAGGAATAGGATATTTCCCCCTGACTTTCAAGCCTTGCCTGTAACTAAGCCTAATTGTATGCTAAGCACCTTAGATTCTTCATATTAAAGATGAATGAACATTTTAGAAAGACAGCTGAATTCAGTGCCCGCGCTACCTATATAATTTTGGGGCACGTGCCCCCCCCCCCCCCCCCCCCTGTATTAATCTTTACCCCCCCCCCCCCCCCCCCCCCCCTAAAATTTGTGGTTTTGCCCCATGCACTTTTTAAAGGACATATAAATAAGCAAAAATTGTACACAATAATCTTATATAAATGCTGGTGTATGTATAATATGAGATTTCTATAGGTTTTTATACAGAAATACTTCATGCTTTTCACAAAGTAATATAGGATATAAAGTAATATAGGAAATAATTTTTTTGCAAATGTGTTTCTTTGCCCCATTTCAGCCCCCCCCCCCACCTTGAAATTTAGCTTTAGCGCGGGCACTGCAGCTGATTCTTTTTGCATTACAATTAATTTTGAGAAGCCATACTTCTTGTGAAGGGGCCAAGCATGCGCGATAAGTTACATGCTACATATCACCTTATGATCGAATGTTAGTGAGTTTATTTAGAGATATCGTGCTTGTTTTTTGGCGTAGTGATCAAAAGATGCTGATACTCTTCTGTAGATAAGATAGGAAGGTGAAGTAGAATACGGATGCACTTTTGGTTTTATCGTAATTTGCATAAGCAACTTGTAAAGCTAATTTTTATATCCAACCATTTTAGCACACATCGGATTAGGTTTGATCTCCTCTGCTGATGTAAATTCAATACATCCTCTTGAAACGCCAATATAAGCAAGTAGAGAGTATACTCTTTCATATTATAAGGCATAAAGGACTTGCCTTGTGGTATCACCCTATTTAACGATATCATGGATATTGCTATCCAAGTAAATGAGCCGGTTGCAATTTTATGGGTGGATCAGTAAACCAGTTTTGCCCATCCAGCATCAGCATGCATTTATCCATTTTACCCAGTTGATATCACTGTTGTCTTGGATCAAATGGGTTGAGCAACCTCCTCAATGACAAGTTTTATTGTGTTTATGGAGATATAATTGACAATTTTTTACGAAATGTGGCGCATAAGTGTTTGTATTAAGCTTTTTCGCAGATTTAACATTGAAATATTCTCCTTTGGTAAAAAAGCATCGCCGAAAAATAAAACTGATTTTAAAGTTATCGCTCATTTTTCGAGTATTTGAACATTTTTGATACGTACAACACAACACATGTTTCTTATAAAAGAATCGGTAACTGATGCGATTATATATTCCAATTTTCCTTCAAGCACTACTTCCAAATATTAGTAAATTTGTCGTATAAAAATATACTAGTCGAATTCATAAATGTTATTGCTTCAAATATTGTTTTTCATCTTGAAAGGATATTGTTTTTTTTATATAGGATGTGTATTAAATCTCTGCTTCATATGACTCGCTTGAACTTAGAATTTATTTGAACCTTCACTTGTATACTTCCCAATTACTAAATAATGGGTAGTATCAAGCGCGTTTTATGCCTTATCTTCATTATTGTGCCCTATTTATTATTTTTTTGATTTAATTCACTCAGTACCGTATAGAAGAAATCAGTACGGATATATATTATTATTATTATTATATACTAAACAATATTTTAAAGTCTTCATATTTTTTATTTCATTCATTAAATATTTTATTTCCTTAAATCAATGAAATATTTCAATCAGCGTTGAGGAGTTGGAGGGAAATTATCTTACAAAAATTTGACTAATACTTACAAAATCGGGTTTCGACTCCAAATATTTAAAATGCTAATATTTTAGCGCCAACACTTTGCTCCCGACTCTGACTAAGGAAGCGCCACTACAAAAATACAACTATATTTTCATTTGAAATATTTTTAATACTTAAAAAACCCACCAATGACTCTTAAATTTTATTATATCTCGATCCTGACTCCTATCCGTTTGAACTTTAAAATATCCGACTCCTTATCACGTAATTTATCTTATACTATGATCATTTTATTTTTCTATAATGTTAATATCAGTTTTTTTTTAAATATTTCTCTTCATCTTTAGTTTTAAAATTTTTTTTGGAATTCGTAAAATGAAGAGAGAATTTATCAGAAAAACAAAATGTTCTTATCTAATTATATCATTTTATTTTGATAAGAGTTTTTCTTCAACAATGAAAATTTGTATGATAAAGATGGATTTCATGAGGCAATTTGTTTGTGTTCGATTTTATTTATACAAATTAAAAATTAAGTTATTTCCAAAATTGAAGGTTATTTTTGTGTGTATCTGCGCTTCTATTTTATTGGCAATTATCTAAAACCTGTTTTTGCATCGACTGTTCGATACTGTTCTACTTTCTGTGCCCATCTTCTTATAGATTTTATTTATGAGTTATTTTCGAATTTGTCTCTTATATTGCATGCACTTTTTAGTGATGAGCTGATCAAGTTGTTGCCGTGTCGAGCGAGGCGCAGAATGAAGAGAGGAGGTATCCTGCGACGCAAACAACAGTCCTTCCTTAAGAAGCTGAGGAAGGCGAAGAAGGAGGCCGTAGAGGGCGAGAGACCTCAAGCCGTCAGAACTCATATGCGGGACATGCTCGTCTTGCCCGAAATGATAGGCAATTGCGTGGCTGTGCACGATGGAAAGACGTTCAAAACGATTGAGATCAAAGTAGGCGAATTCTATTTTCACGTTATGCTGATGATCCTTCAATTTTATTCTTCATAATCTATCTAACGGAGATGGCTTACAATAAATGATTAAAATCTCTAGGTGCTCTACGAGTCGAATTTATCCACTCTTATTTTCTGATCACACTTTTATCAACTGTTTCATTTTTAGTTTGAAATGGTTGGACATTATCTAGGAGAATTCGCCGCAACATACAAACTTGTGAAGCATGGACGTCCTGGTATTGGAGCAACACACAGTTCTCGATTCATACCTCTCAAATGATCCTTTTTATCTCGTGTTTGCCATTTTGAAATAAATTTATTCCTATGAACTTTCACTTTAGACTTACGGTTCTTACAAAATTTATATGAAGTCAAGACTCGTTTCTACAGTATCCCATTAACCCGCTTAGTACCGATGTTCTCAAAAAGAAAGCAGACGGCTTCAGTAATCTATATTTAGTTTTATTCAAAAAAACAGTTCGTCTATGTTTCCTTTGGGAACATTGGTACTAAATGGGCTAATCAAAAAAATCCGAACTGAAAAGAATCCGCTTAACGTTATTTTATACCAGCATTTAGTTTCCGTTTCGCACGACATTTTCTTAAACAAATCTTCATTTTACATTTAACCCTTTCGTGACCAGAAAAATCAGACGATATTTATTAAAAAACAGAAGATTCATATACAAAACTATTTGAAAAAGCAAACGAATGTAAAATTGTTTATGTATCCTATATGATACACTGGTCACGAAAGAGTTAAAACTAATCTGGTTTCTATGAAACTGTACTGAAGACTTTGGCACACATAGCATCGAAAGTTTACACACTGGCCAATCTGAGTTGATGTTTTAACTTAGTAAAGTTTTAACTTCCTTAAAGTAGGCGTTTCTCACCAGTGTATAAGTTGAAAGTGTTTCTTATAACAAAGGAGCTCACAACATATTGAAGTAATTTTCTTAATAATTCCACGTAGATGCACTCATGTATAGAAAATTTTATTAAAAATATTTTTAACTTGATTTACAGCTTTTTTTATGTATCTACGAAATCATACAAAGAAAGATGTTGGTGTCTACTTCTGCTTGTAGACAGTTGGGGATTTAGAGCAAGAGATCGTCCCTTCCCTTCTCAATTTATGTGTACCATCACTTTATAGCTTAGTTAAGTTTAGTTTGATTTTCTAAAAGAAGAGTCGTAACTTCAGATCAGTATAAGATGTTATGAGTGAATATCTCCTGTGTAATAGGCGTAATTCTCTAGATGGCGATTCATTCTCAATTCATTGTTATAAGTTGGCTGTTGTTTTCAAACTTCACTTTTCTTCCGTTCCATAAAATCGTATCGGAATAAAAAATACGATAGCGAAACGGAATCAAAAAGATGAGACGATTTAAGAAAGTTGATTTGAAATAATATAATTTGAGCATTTTTCAAAAACATTAAATTTGATACATAAGCTAGATAAATTTGTCACTTAAACTTATTTCAGATCACAAAACCTTATTGACTGGAATATGTTATCACTAAGGTAGCAGCGGGCTTGAACTTGATAGATCTATTCACAATTCACAGGTTTGATAAAACGAAAGTTCGACATTTTTTACAAAAAAAAGCTATCCTATCGTACGGTAATTTTGAAACGTAACGTACCGTATGCTATCACTGTTTAGGGGACCATTTTCTAGATATCTAGATTCTTGCATGCTGAAATATACACAGATCAGTAGTATGCAACCAACATTACTCACACTCTCATGTTAATATGTTATCTTTTTGCGATTCACCGGACATGTAGATGATATCTGACGGTTTCACTATCTCCAGCCTGTATACTACGATGATTCATTACCAACCTGTATACTACGATGTTTTCTATTCCATGTACAAATGACTAGGGAGTCAATGTTCAACTTTCTGTTCACATTTTGCTAGATGTAAGATTTGATATACCTCATTCGGGGAGACGATATTACATAAGTTATTATTACCTATATTTTTGCAATTTTTTCACGATATTAAATAATATATTTTATCAAATAATCAAAATAAAATTCTGTAATCAAAGAATCAAAAAATATCAAACTTTCTGTTCATATTTTGCTACCTCATACGATGTTACAAAAGTTATTACCTATACTTTGCAATTTGCACGATTTTAAATATTATATTTGTCAAATAATCAAAATAAAATTCTGTAATCAAAGAATCGAAAAATATTCTTTAAAAAATCAAAAAATATCAAACTTTCTGTTCATATTTTGCTACCTCATACGATGTTACAAAAGTTATTACCTATACTTTGCAATTTGCACGATTTTAAATATATTTGTCGAATAATCAAAGAATCGAAAAATGTTCAAATCAAAAAATATTTATTCTTTTTAAATATATCGTTGGCTCCCCTTACTTTTAGTTTCGTATGTGCATAATTTGATAAAAATTATTAAAGACTAGGTTTATCTTTCTATTCTAAAAGTAAGGGGAACCAACGATATATTAAAAAGAATAAATATTTTTTGATTTGACATTTTTTTATTTGATTACAGAATTTTATTTTGATTATTTGACAAATTATATTATTTAAAATCGTGCAAATTGAAAAATATAGGTTAGTGTGAATAATATAGGTTAGAACTTTTGTAACATCGAATGAGGTATATCAAACCTTACATCTAGCAAAATATGAGCATAAAGTTTCATATTTTTTGATTATTAAAGAATATTATTCGATTTTTTGATTATTCAAGTAATCATAATGCTGAGAAAATATTTGCGTTGATTGTGCAATATTTTTCACGGAAAAATGGCTCTCTGATAAAGTTGTTACTAGTAAAATCCCTTCCAAATGAGACCTCGGAAACGATAACAAGCTTCTACATAGAGAGCCTCGTTGAGTTAGGACTAGATATGAAGAAATGTATAGTGTTAAAACATTTTTTTACTCAAATTTTGTAACTTTGATTTTTTCTTTCAAATTTGCAAATAAATTCTTCTTCTTCTTACGACAGAAAAAAGCGAAAGGTAGCAAAAATGTTTCTAATGTATAGAAACCTTCAATTTATTAAAAAAATTGTTTAAAACTAAGATTAATTTTAGTCTTTCCGGCCTTTGTATGCTTAGTGTCCATTCGAATAAAATAAATAGCCAGTTTACAGAATTAAAAAACAAAGTGAAAGATAAATTTGACAAAAATCCTAGACGAATTCAATTTTTGTTACAACAGTATAGCGGCATTAGTTGACTCTCTATAAATTCTATAATCCTTACCCCCTACTGCGGACGTCTTTGGACAATAGTGCTAGAGAAGATAATAATAATAATAATAAAGCAAAAAGAAGAAGGCATTGGAATAACACACTATAAAGTAGTAATGACGACTGCAAGCCAAAAAGTTAATTATCTTTGCACAGTATGTTGTTTGTCCACTTGGCCGTCCTACTCTCTCCTTAAAAATAACCAATACTGATGACGACAGAAGTAATCATTAAATAATGCATGACGTCACAAAGGACGTCAAACGGCACATATGGGTGCTTGCTTGTAAAAAGTGATTTTGAGGAGATGATGAAATGTGTGCAAAGATCAAAGTTTTATATTTCTTTACACTTATTGTGAGGCACATCTGTTCTGGATATGTAATAATATATCTGCTTCACCATATGCTAATATAATGCAAAATGAAACACAATAATTTCTAGGTTTTTCGTTACTTTGCTTGCCACTAATTGTAACACATAATCTTCTCTTAGGCTTTGTTATAATTATTATTTATTCGATACATCATACACAAGCAGCATCCGTGTGATCCTTAAAAAATTCATCAAAAGTTCACCACGAAGTAAGGTTTTCTTTTTCCTTTATTTAAAAACCATAACCCTAGGTTAGGTTATCTTTGAACTTCAAAACACATAGGATAGATAACCTTGAACATTTTTAATATTTGACCTTTTTTGAAACTGACTTTGTAAACACTCAAAAATTTGCTCTCCAAAACTTTTTGATTCCTCAATCATATTTTCTTGAGTAAAATCGGATATTTCATCCTGATGAATTTGTAGAACAAGCTGCACAATTAATGAGATACACAATGGCACGCGCACCTCCATAGGTAAAAAATAAACATGCATTTTTGTTATAACTATATTTTAAATGAGGATGAATTTAACTTTTGTTTACAAGGTGACGCTATAAACTTCCATTTTTGAAATCAGTTCTTCGTTTAGCAGTACAGATCATGATGTGTTTAAATTAATTAACCACGCTCAATCTAAACAAAGGCACTCTTGAAAATAGGTTCTTATTTTAAGGATCATCCTCAAAGGCTCCATTTAAAATTTTCCTCATTTTGCGGCAAATTATGATGGGAAAAAGTGGTAGTGAGCAGAGGTGACCGACGACGTTACGATAAGAAAAGAAATTTGGTATTTTTAAAGCGAATTTATTTTCGAAAGATAAAATCGGAATATAAAAATGCGATACTCAGAAAAGTATAGAAATAATAATCAAGGCGAGTAAAAGTCAATAAAGTCGACTTTTATTTCTATTTAGCAAAAACTCTTTGAAGAAGATCTTTACTTGTTTAGTCTAAAATTTTTGAAGTAATTTCAAATTTTTAAGTCAATCAAAGTCAATTTTTCGAGTTTAGGTCAATAAAGTCAATTTTTATATTTAACACTTTTTGATTCAATGTGCCTAAAATTGTTATAAGCGATACATACAAGATTTCTTCTTTATATCAACACTTCCACAATAGTTGGGTTTTTTTTCATCTAATAAAAGGTTTTACTGTAAAGTTTGCCTGACTGAGGTTAAACACGAAGAAGTTTTTTGTAAGACAATTTTTTTTTGTTGACAAATGCGGTTACATACGATATATCCGCTGCAGAAGTTAAAGAATTTTATTCCCAAACTTTTTTATCATTGCATGTTTTTTCACATCTTTTACACAGGTTTACCTTAAAAGTTAAGTTATCCTTAAAATTGTAGATTACCGGTATTAAATCATTCAAAATTAGTAATAGAAAAAGACGTTCTTTTTAAACCTATCGGCCTAAACTGAAAAAACTGCTAGAAAATGATCGAATTTTAAATCAGAAAATGTCATTAATTATATGTTGTTGTATTACAAAGTCATGGATTCTTTGAAATAATTTTCAATACTTTCTCTAAAGTGTTCATAGTTGTTCAATTCAATGAAACTTTAAAAAGTCAATTTTTTCCAAGCAAAAAAAACCTTAATGTTAGCTTTCAATATTCTTTCAGCAATCATTGTATCTTTTTTATCAAACTCATTTATCCTCTAAATACAACCAAATTCTGAAATAATTTTTTTTTGAAACCAAAATTAAAAGTTTATTTTAAAATTTTGAAGTATTACTATATTCTCTTTTAAAAGTTATTTTAACGCCTAAAATCTTCAAGTTGACGCACAATTTTAGATTTGTGTGCATGACATGTATTCGTGCGTCATGTGTCTGTGTAAGCTAAATAGAAGTTATATAAAAAAATCTTAATAAAATTAAATGCATATATCGAATTTGGATATTTTTCCGTTGGCATTTTCGAATCGTAATTTTATCAAAAAAAAGCTGTCGTATCGTACTGTAATTTCGGAATGTAATGTACCGTTGGTGAGCAGCGTTTTCAATGTCAAAAATGGATATTTTTAATCTAAATGCATTATTCATAATTTGAAACAAAATTAAATTACTTTTGAAAATTAATGTACATTTTTTATGTCCTTTTTGAAAATAAAATAAAATTCTGTTATAACGAATTTCACAAGCATTTCCAAGTCAGAAAACGGTCCATAAGAGAAAAAAGGTTGGGAATCACTGAGTCATACAGTATAATTAACCAGTATTTTTTAGCGCTTCAGGACATTTTGTACCTAAAAAGTTTCTTCCAGACACTTTTCCTACCCCGTTTTATTTTAAATTTCAGGTACGAAATGAGCTTAACATAAATAAATAACAGCTTGATTTCGAGATTTTTAAACCAGCTCATGAATTTGGGGGTGTATCGAGATGGGCATGAGAAAATTTCTGCCCCTTCCTCCAGAGAAAAAAATATTGCATGCCTAATGTGCTATATAAATTTTTTGTCTCCTCCTTACAAAATTTTCAGCCGTCCTTTCTTCAATTTCCTGGCTACGCCACTGGCAAAGATTTGCGCTGCTACTTTCAAAACCTTTAAATACAGTTACACCACACGACTGCAAGGAATTTTTAGGAGAGAAACCGAAAAGTCAATGAAGGAAAAAGCAAAAATTAGTATTTATTTACCCGGAGATGACCGAAGGTGTCAAAACACGCTAAAGAAATTTACCAAGATACTATGCCATCTAAATGTTTGGTTTTTAATCTGCAAAATGGATAAACTTTTCATTATTGGAAACAGTTAAAATTGTCAATATATGTAATGAACAGGGGCGCACATCTCTCAATTCTATTTATATTATTTAGGCTTTCCATATTACTTTTCTTTTTTTAAGTCTGTCTAGAATGAATATTTTGTAGCATATTCTATTTTAATTAATTTCCTCTTCATTTGATTAATAAAATTGATGCAAATTTGAGCTATAGTTGATCAGAGGCAGTGATGTAGCCAGGAATTTGAACAAGAGCCTACAAATCTTTCAGCGGGCAAATATTTTTTATAACATAACTATATATAAATAGTGAATAATGTAAAAATCAAAGTTTTTAACTTTTATTTGGTACTAAAAGGAGTAGTATTGTAGCAAATATTTCAACAGACTCAATCTGTCTTCTTCAGTGCGTTAAAATGAGTTTTTTTAATCATTTTGATTAAAATTTTCATCAAAAAATTTATTTATTTTTCACTCATTTTTAACGCACTGAAGAAGACAGATTGAGTCTGTTGAAATATTTGCTACAATCGCATCAAACCTGCTTTCCTCATAGTTAGATAGAAGTGGCGCAATTTTGCCTTTTCAATGAAAACACCCCACGGTACCCTTACCTATAAGAAAGTATTCTCCATAATTTAAAGCTTTATCCCTATTGATTACTGTATCTGAAAGTGTTAAATTAACATAAATACAATCGTTTTTAAAAAATAAACTGAACAAAAGTAGTTGTTGATTCCCTGTTGTTGTCAAGACCATATAACAGCATTTTGATTAATCTCATTTCCTAAATACAAAAACTACTCCATAATTGTCAAAAAGCTCATATCAAAAAGGATAAGGTAATGTTTATTTGAAAGTTATAAAAATTTTAACGTTGTAAGCGTCTAATTCACGTGTACGAGGATGTTTTCGAAGATACCAGTCAATAACTTCTGCCACCTAGTGAATACTCAGAAGTGTTGAGTGTAGGCAGACTACCTTTAGTCATGGATGCTCTCTTTCAATTCACAAATGCTACTGACACATTCGCGGTATTTCGTCACCGGTATTGTGCATGTTATCTGTAAAAGAACATAAATGTTTGGAAATAGCAAGGATCTAGAGAAATTTATACTATATGCCAATACAATTTGTTAATTGTCCATTTTCTGCAAGTTAATAAGTAGACTCTTAAAATACGTAAAAAGGACCGATAAAAGGGGAAGGGGGATTCTTCAAATCTTTGAAACAAGATTAAAAAATTATTGAAACCGGAAAACTGGAAGCTAATAATTTTTCCGTAAATTCCTCGCAAAACAAAAAAGAGAAAAATTCAGGAACATCAGTAGATACACTTCCCATAATATGAAATATAACCATAAAAATTAAATTTAATTTTTGGGTGTGTCTGCATTACAAGTCTGCATTATTTTTTTCGTAATCATCTCACTATTTAAATTTAATTTATATAAGCATGCAAATGAGAATCGATTTAACATTAAGGAATCCGAAAAGCTTCAATGTCTGCAAAGTGTCCAGTTTGCGATAAAACGGTTTATCAAATGGAAGAGATTCAAGCGAACAAAAATAAATACCATAAAACCTGTTTCAAGTGTTCCGTTTGCAAATCACGATTAACGTATTTTTTTCTTGTCATTAATCTTCCATATTTCTTGTTTTCATCACTTCAATTATTTTGGTACTAAGACAAAATGTCCCAAGAAAAAGATCCTCACCCACGGGCAAAATCATGAATATCTGAATTAAGAACGCTTTAGGATTATAAAAAAGCTGAATAAGTTTTTCACAATTAACTTTCAAAATTTTGGAAAAAATATTACAACTTTTTCGACTATCAGTTGATAGAATGTTAATAAGCGAGAAAACTTCTTTGATAACATGTGTATTTGAGGTCATCTGAAATAATATGACAATAAAATATACTAAATGTTATGCCATCTTTAAATTTTATCTTATGAATATGTGAACATGTGGTTGAAAGATGATGCTCTGTAACAAACACAGTTATGATTTGTATTAGTGTGTATCAACTTATTCTTTTCGTGTATATATTATACAAAGTGCTTTAACCCTCAACCGTACACGCTACTCCAAAATGGAGTAATGCCTACTTGATCACTTAAAAAGTATAAGAATATCATTTTTAATTATAGTGAGAATTCATGAGCAATATACTACTGGCTTAGGCTTCTTATACTTTACTTTACATTTGAAACATCTGTTTTCATTTTCACATAATTTCTTCTTCACCATTCAACGTATACGCCACTCCATTTTGTAGTATAGCAGTTGCATACTTAAAATAGTGATAGCTTTTGATTTATGACATCTTGCTTTTCTTCACTGCACACTAGTTTATTTCAAACACATTTACCCCCTCAATCTTCTTTTGTATTTACAATTATTTCTATTTTTTGATAATTTTACTAGTGTTTTATTATTCCTTGTGAATGGGAAAAAGTAAAAGAATTTCCTTTTTGTTGGCAAATGCCCTGTTATCTATAATGGAAGAGAGTGACCTCAGTGAAGATGAAAATAATAAAGATGAAGAATCTGAAACAAGTTTTTTAAATTTTTTTTCAGTAGAAGAAAAGTTAGATGATGAAGAAAGTTTGAATGAAGGGGAAATGGACATCTTTGTGGAACAAAATGGTGATGAAAATAACTATAAAGAATATGTTGAAAGTGATTCAGAAGATGCAAGTGATGTTTCAGAAAATGAACATGAGGAAAGTAACGAGTATAACCCGGATCATAAAGATTTTTCGAACAATAATGTCTTTTGTGGTGATATAGTTTATTCTAAAGATCCATCTGTAGTTAGATCTTTCTCGAGGAATATTTTGAAGGAATTACCCCGACCCATTTTTCCCCGAATGATGAACTAAGTGCTTTTTTACTGTTTTATAATGATGACATGTTTTTGACGATTCAAAGATTTACGAATCGAAAAGTAAAAGACACCTTGAAAGATTATCTTCATCAAAAGTCTAAAGCATCATACCCAACATTCATGAAACAATTTTCAATTGATGAATTGAAAGCATGTTATGCTATACTTATTAGAAGTGGTATGGACCGTGACAACATGTCTTTGCTTCAAGATTTGTGGTCACCTCATGATAGTAAGCCTTTTTATAGAGCAACCATCGGCTATCAAAGATTTAAATTTTTCCTCCGATGTCTAAGATTTGATAATTATAGAAGTCGAGAAGAAAGAAAAAAGATAGATAAATTAGCGGCAATAAGAGAGATTTGGAGCATGTTTCAAAGAAATTTATTGCGATGTGTGGTACCAGAAAGTACTCTTACTGTGGACGAACAGCTTTATGGCTACAGAGGTCAAATTCCGGGAAGAACTTTCATTCCAAATATGCCTAGGAAATATGGAATTAAAATTTTCTGGTGCTGCGAAGCGACAAGAGGTTATGCTCTAACATCCAAAATTTATTGTGGCAAAAATGAAAATGGCTTGAGGAACAAAAATTTTTCCCAAGAAGTTGTTTTAGAGCTAACCAAGCCTTTATCGAATACAGGTAGAGATATCGTTACTGATCGATATTTTACCTCTCATAATCTTACAAAAGAACTTTTGAAACAAGATCTTACCTTGTTTAGGCACCATCAACAAATGTAGAAAAGAAGTGCCGTTACTCATGAAGTCAGCAAAGAAAAAGTCCGTATTTTCCACTTTTCCTTTATATGATAATGACAACAAGATAACTTTGTGCGAATACATCCCGAAAAAAAAAACAAAAATGTCATAATGCTTACTTCTTCGCATTTTACCATTGATATATGGTTTAGAAGTGATAGAAAGCCGTTTGTTATTTTGGATTATAATAAAGGCAAATGCGGAGTTGATTTGATGGACTCAATCATCGAGGAATTTAGCACGCGAAGAAAAACAAACCGATGGCCCATGCTTATCAACTACAATATGATCAATGTTTCATGGAGCAATTCTTACATTTTATTGAAAAAAAGTGGTTATAGAAAAAGTAGGAAAGAGTTTTTGAGAAACCTTTCTTTCAATTTAGCATTTCCTTTTTCTTCTTTGAGAATTAACAATCAATCTCTCTCGGTATCCATAAAAGAAGCTGCGTTAAATGTTGGGTACTTCAAAGCACCTGTCGATGGGAAAAAAAAGAAAACATGTTTTTCAAGACCTTGTAAGTATTGTAAGAAGAACTGCAGAAGTAGTTGCTTTTGCTGTGGAATTTCAATTTGTCCAGAACACCGTATTCAAGTAAAAGAAGAATTTTGCTTATTTTGTAAAAAAACATAGTTTATATATACTTATCTTAAATAAACT
Organism: Nectonema munidae; assembly: GCA_030549495.1. Lineage (NCBI taxonomy): Eukaryota > Metazoa > Nematomorpha > Nectonematoida > Nectonematidae > Nectonema > Nectonema munidae. The sequence goes on from JAUIRK010000475.1 coordinate 92,962, forward strand.
TGTTTAGTTCTTTTAAAATTAAAAATATCACAAACTTATTTAAAATATATTTAACAGTATTAAATTTTTCTAAGGTTAAAATAGATTATATTAAAATTCAATTAAAAAATGGACTTTTATTGATAAAATAAATTCAATCTTATCTAAAATATATTTTTGCACTTATTTTGTGTGCAAACAAAAATGAACTGTTATTAACATTACCTGCATTGGTTTGTTTAGCCGTTATTAGCCCCAGATCTGCAGGGCACCAGCACGCCAATCAACTGTCAGATAAGCGCATGTCATGTGGTATGAATTGTGATAGTGCTCATTGTGAAAGTGGTGACGTCAGCGAAAAAATCGTTAGTGATTGGAAAGCAAAAATCCCCAAGCTGTGTGAAGACTACGCACCAGTAGACATCTTTAACTTGGACGAGACCGGTCTGATTTACTGCACAACAACCAACAAAAAAACCTTTCACGTGAAAGGCACACATTGTCGTGGTGGTAAAATGTCAAAAAAACGATTGACTATAGCACTTTGCTCTAGTATGACAGGCGAAAAGTACACGCCATTGGTGATCGGTAAATCTGCTAAGCCTCGCTGCTTCAAGAATCTTGATGTCAAATCTTTGCCTGTTACCTACATTTCCAATGGCAAGGCGTGGATGACTAGCTATCTGTTTATTGATTGGCTGAAATCCTTCAACAATCGCATGCGTCGCCAAAAGAGAAATGTGTTATTGTTCCTAGATAATAATGCTCCATCACACCATAATGTGAAACTTTCCAATGTAAAGCTTCAATTCTTGCCTCCCAATACAACATCCTTGTCACAGCCGATGGATCAAGGAATTATTCAAGCCTTTAAACTTAAATTCCGTTCCCGGCAGTTGCAGTTTGTCCTCAATGCCATGGAAGAAAACAAAACAAATTGCGGCAGCCAAATCTTAAAGGAGATTTCCGTCCTTGATGCCATTTATTGGACTAACTCTTGTTGGAAAGCAGTCGAAGCTACCACTATTGAAAAATGCTTCAAATCATGTGGCTTTGGTGTGATAGACACTCCTCTCTCCAATGAGAATCTCGAATTGGCGCCTTCTACATCTACGAAGGATGATGACTTAGATTATTTTAATCTTCCATTTATGGCTCTCAAGCTCTCTACCGATTTGTTTGGCTGTGAATTTAGAGATCTTATTAAGATAGATAATGAAGTGGCCACAACACAGTTGGACGGTCCTGCAGTTACAGTACTTAGCCACAGCACTTCAGATGAAACTACAGATGATGATATTTCTGAGCCAGAAGCTACCAAAGAAGAAATTATCACCATGGCAAAGTGCCACTCCGGACTGAAGGACGTCACAACTACATGAAGTTTGCTGGTCGACATGATGTATTCACTTTTGTCACTTTTGTCACTTTTGGACATCCAGACAACGAGTGAAGCAATGAACATCAGTAAACAAATAAAACATGAAAATTAATGATTTTTTCCAAAAAAAGACATTTGATTGATATGAATATTTGATAGAATAGTTAAAGTTTTGTTTTAAATACATTTACTTGCATGTGTTTAATTATTTATAATTTTGTTGGCCATACTCAACCTGGATTAAAGCCCACCTTCTCATAAAGGCCAATTTTGGTCAGTCCCCTAAGTGGCTGGTATAGACAGGTTTGACTGTACATAATTTTCCATATAACACATTTAAAACTTTTTTTACGCTCAAAGAATCAATAGTTTTCTGTCTTTCTTCAAATCTAGCGCGCATAACATGGGAGCGACTTATTAATCATTTGAAAAGTTCAACTAATTGGGAATTTAAAACATTATTTTTGATATCCGCTATGTAATTAATAATAAACTTGAAAATGAGAAAATTAATAAAATTGTAAATGCTTATAAATTAATGTAAATCGCCATTTTAGAGGATGGATTAGAAAATTGTAATTTGTTTTAATTTTTCCAGAATTTTCAAAAAAAATTGAGAGTTGATTCGACAAAATATTGGCGTTTTCTCGGCACAGTTTATAGTTTAAAAGACGGTCTTTAAAAACGACAGTTGTCAGTTGAAACCACAATTTTATTCTAGCAATGCCTCTCTAAAATATAACACAATTTTCAAAATACATTAAAGCTGAAAACTTGAAAAATTTGGAAGATATATGAAAAATAAAAACCTTTTACTGGAAGTGCATTAGTAAGACCCTTTTCAATCTTGAATTAATTTTACCTTAAGTAAAATGCTTTGGCTGTGAAAAAAGTGGCTGAAGCAATTTAATGAAGGAAATCAATCGATGCTGCATTGCTATTATTTTAGGAGTAGTACATTATTCAAAATAGTATTGCTGAAACAATTCAAAAAGTTTTGTATACAAGGAAAGGAAGCCAAGTTTAATAAAAATGGAAAGTGCAGTAAAAGAACGCTCTTCAAATATTATTTGATGGATTATTATTTTGAAGCGAGCCAAAGAGCATTGATAAAATAATACAACAACAAAAATGCAAGAGATATAGAGTATTATAATGATATATTTTTTAATTTCCTGAGAAAATCGCGCATAAAAAATGGTTTGTATATTTCAAAAGTGTGCAAGTTTGGCACATGTTGCCAAGTTTTATAAAATTTCATATATTATAAACATATCATATATTCTTGGAGAGTGTGAAGATTTTTAAATTTCATCAATTTTGTAAAAAAAAAATGTGAATTTTGTATTATTTGCGTATACAAGCATCAAATAGTTTGGGATTTTATAAATAACTTTTGTTTTTTCAATAAAAGCAAAATATTTTTTAATTTTATTTAGTTTGTTAGTTTTTTACTTAAAATTACTAAGTTATAAGTTAGTAAACTAATCATTAACAAATATAATGGCAAGTTTATATTTAAAAGCGGCAAAGTTTTAACAAATCCTAAATAAGACATAAGCAAAGCTGGTGGAAAAATCTCTAGAAATTCAAAGTTGTCAGCATAACAATCATATAATGTGTACATTGTTGGTTAGAGTGGGTTTAGATAAAAAAATTTTAATAGATTTTGTAAGAGGAAATCTTCGATGCAGAGAAATTTCGTGTAAACTGGGGTTACAAAAGATAAACTTGTGTAAGTGTTAAACTTTGCTTGTCTATATAGATTCGAAAGATGAGATAAAGGTATTTCCTAAAAATATTCATCATTAGAATTACTTTTTAGTTTGAGATCGATCCGAATAGCTTCTTTTTTTTAAATAATGACAAGACGCAAAGATTTGTGGTTAGTAGTGATGCGCGGATCTAAATTTTTCTATTGATGCCGATTACATTTTAAAATGTCGATACCGATGCTTAACCGATATCGCTACTAAGAAAATATGTTGAGTGCATAAAATTTTTTATAATTATTGTAAGCTTTTAAAAAAAGGTCTCTATAACAATAATTAAAAGAAATAAATTAAATTTTAATGTAAACACATGAGCTTTTTTTCCGTAATTCCTTCTAATTTGTTTCTTCTAGAAGATTAAACTTGTTCAGCACAACTAAACGTTAGGGGGAAGATAAACCAAAATTGGCATACTATGTTTAAAGTATAAATATTTATGTATACATAATAAAGAAATTAAAAAATATATCATTATAATAAATATTTATATAATATATATTTATATTTTACTATAAATTTAAGATGTTCAAAGGTTAAGAAAATGGATCAAAAATCTAACCCTAACTCTAATTATTATGAATTTGATATGTTTTTTACATCAAATTGTGAGCAAAGGGTAGCTTTCATTAAAATGCTATTTTATATATAAAGAGCTATATGCATAAAATACAAGGGTTCTTTTACTCTTTATAGCCCTAGTTAGTATAAACTTTAATTTGTCTATTGGATCCGCTGATAAAAATTTTCCAATACCGATCAAACAAAAAAGCCGATACCTATCGATCTCGATCTAATCGGTACATCCGTCACTAGTTAGCATTCGTTAAAACACACTCGGAACTTTATTCCAAAACAATATGATTTCATTGAAGTAGGGATGCCAGAGATCAACATTTTTTGCTGAATGGAAACAGGATTAGTTTATGTCAAGAAAAATATTTTTCTTTGGTCATGATGAGCGTGTGAAATCAATATATTCTGATCTGCAGGCTTCTAAAATTATAGTTTAAAATTAAGGATAATATATAAGTTAATTTATATACAAAAGAGTGAATCGCCATTTTAAAGGTTTGAGTAGTAAAATAGTTTCATAATTTAAATAAAAATTATTGGGAATTGTTTGAAAAGGAAAATAATTACATTCGTTTACAGTTGTTTGAACATTAGAACAACCATGTTTCCAGATCAAACTTTGAACCGACAGTACCCCAACGAAAAAAAAACCATTCATTTAAAAATAGAAAAAAGTTCTAAGCCCTAACTTTTTATATAAACCATTTTAAGTACTAAATTGTTTTTCAAATTTGTTCTCAGCTATCACAATTATGTTTTTTTGAAATTTTTACAGTACTCGATTTGAACGTTAAATTTCGTTGTATACTAGTTTGCCAACACATCTTTGCGTATTTTTTTTTGAAATTATTTTTTAATAAAATGCTTTTTTATTTCATCCTATACTAAACATTAATATCTAATTTTTTTCCTTTTTACAGAAAACGTTCAATAAATCGGTAAAATTCGATATAAAGAATATTTTAAGGAATGTAGACTACAGTAAGAACTTTAATCTAGTTTTTTAACGTGTTTTTTGCTTTGCGTTAATGATAAATTCATTAAATCTTTAAAAAAAGTTCACAGTTTGTTTAATACAAAAACGTTGCATTTTGAGTTACTACTTTGAATTGTTCTTGTTTTTTGAATTGAATTAAAGTTTAAAATTTTTTTTATTGTAGTAAAAATATGAGCATTTAAATTTCAAAAAATCGCTTACTTGTGATAGCTGAGAACAAAAATTAAAAAGAATTTAGAATATAGGACAATTTAGAACTAAAAAAAGACAAAATAGAACTTAAAAAAGACAGTTTAGTACTTAACTAATGTCAATTTAAAACATAAAAAAGACAATTTAGAACTTAAAATATGGTATATATTGGAGCAGATGATTTTTATTTTACGCAATACTAGTTCCACATTTGGCATGAAAGACTTAAAACCCGATTGTAATTTTTGTCTTTAAACATTATTGGGATGTTGTCCGTAAATTATTTTATAAAAATTGACTAATGTTATTTTATTATATTATAATATATACTTCATATTGCTTTTGTTTATTATGTGAAGGAGATCTTTCAATTCATCAAACTGAGGGGGCATAGTACAAATATAAGAATGTTGCTAATCTGTGGGTTGTCTAAACATCTATTTAGATTATAGATGGAGGCAGGTGTATGGTGCTGTTCAAATCTCTATAATTGTAAATTTTCTTCATCCGCAATGAGGATTAATTCAACTATTGGATGAAACAAAGATAACACGTTTAACATTGATCATTTTAATTACATAATTAACAGTTTGTAATCTAATGTTTGAAAAAAAGAACTAATACCCTTTAAACATGAATCATGTTTCTGATCCAACTGTTAACGTTAAAAAATGGCGTGTTCAATTCTAGCATAGATATTGGCATGATGATGAATCTTGTACTAAATCCAAAACTTTCATTTCTGCATGTTGACCTTGATAACCAAAATTAGAAGGATTTAAGGAACGGGAAAGATTTGAGCATGCAGACATCACTTATCGCAGTTGACATTTTAAAATATGATTTGACCCTTGACGTCATTGTATTGAAGTGTTAAAGCATATTCAATTCTTGCCTTCAAGATTCTAAAATCTTACTTAAGATTGACGAATTTCGCTTCACTCGACAACAAGTTATTTTGCAAGCACAAATGCTTCAAAGAAGTTGTGAACGTGAAGCCGCATACAGAAATGCCATCTTCTGTGGATGGAGAATGAGAAGAAGAAGAAAGAATTTTTTTCATTTACACTCACATTTTTACCTTTACAATAACTATACTTAAAGCCTTCTAAAAATTGCTTTCCATGTCTAATTTCATTTTTGCTTGACTAATAAAATTACAAAACATTTTTGCGTACTATTTTTAACAAACTTTTGTGTATCTAATGTTGATATGATTTTGTATTAAAGGAAGTTTATTTATTAAAGATTGCAAAGCAAGTATTATCCAAAAATAAAGAAATATCACATTGGTTCCTATCTTTTTACGGTTTTGTCACTACCTACCTAAAATAGGCATGTATCGATTCGGAAATTTTGGCATATTCTTGTTTTTTTTTACAATTACCGCTACCTATTCTAATTGTAGTTTTGAAAATGCTTAAACATAACACACTTTAAAAATTATAAACCGTGTAAAAATTTAAAAAGTAGAATAGTTTATCGAAAAAAGTTTGTTAACAATAATAAAAAATGACTAATTTTATCATTTCTTTATAATATATATTTATTAATTTTTTTAATTCAAGTTAAAACTTGAAAACATTCGTTTTTCTGGACTTCTGGAGTAAGACACTTTCTCTGCAGAGTGAGCAGACACCTTACTTCTAAATTATTTAGGTAATCACACTGAAAACAAAAAGTTGTTACCGTTACTACTTTACATGGTTACCCTAACAATCCATAACTACTATACCCTTGATAATTAAAATACCATAGAATCATGGAAAATTTACTATTTTAGTAGTAAAATTCCTTTCGATGAGATAAGCATTTGACTAAGCACCTACACATGATTTTTAAGTTCCATTAACATATTATCCAAATATTGGTATAGGTGACATATCCCAAAAAATTGTAATATTTATTAATTCAAAAATTTGAGTATACTAATATAATAAAAATACATAAAATATGGGTGCAAAAATTTTAAATTTAACATTATTCAAGATTTAAATCTAAACAAAGTTTTAGAATACTTTTGTCTATTTTTTCGAGACTCTTTGATAAAATTAAAAGTTTTTTTTCAAACACAAAGAAAATTTTAAATTAAAAATTTACATCGAAAGAAAAAAAGTCGAAAAAAATTTGGAAAAATTATCACATTTAATTCTATCAATATATAAAATAAAGGAACCCTTTCCAACTGTCTCCATTTTTTGTTTCAAAAACAATAAATCGGTGGTCTTTTGGATTTGGTTTGAAGAAATTAATTTATCTTCTATCTTTTCTTTGAGTAAAATTGACAAGGTAACATTTGTTAATAGCAAAATACATATACTTACTATAAAATTTTACTAAGAAAATTGTTAAATCTTATAAAAATGGTCCAACAAAGAATAAATTCAATGCTTTTTCAACTCTAGTAAAAAATGTAATGGAGATCTGAATGAGATCAGGTGTGCCCATTAAGACATACAGTGACATTGACAACATTTTTATTACAGAATCACAATGGGGTATTCGCATATTTATCTCATTATTTAAAACACAACAAAAGTAAGTTCAAATTATCCCAAAATTTAAACTTATTTATTTTTTCTCCCACAGATGGATTTTTATGGTAAACATAATTTTTTTGGACTTTTTGACACATTGTAGTGAGATTTGAGAAAGTGACAGAGAAAGATAGAGCAGTTTTTGAGAATAACTTTTTTTTGTAATAGCATTTATGCATTTTTTTATTAGCCCGGAGACAGCTCAGAGAGTAAAACTGACATGATTTACTGTCGTCAGACATGGCCTGTCGTGGGACATGGGCCGCATACAACTGACTCATTACATATCATATTCATTTATCTACCATAAACAAGATAGAGAGATGGAAACTCTAAACAATGCAAAATCTGTTTTTATTAGCCTGTTATCTTCATTCTTTTTTATTCTTCCAAAAGAGATAGGCAAATATGTTTGAAAAGAACATTCAGAGAAACTAAGAGTGAAACTAGAGAGAAGTGATTAAGAGAAGGTCCCCCCTCCCTCTATAGATCCATCCTGGTTCCGTCCTGAAGCGAAATTAAGAATATGCGCGTAGAGTCTTGATCCAGATGGTCTGGGTTCGATTCCCGATCGTGACTCTCCTTACCATCTGTCCAGCTATGGAAGATTATTCTTGCCTATGGATGAGATACCGACAACTAAAAAACATGATTTTATAAACTCATAGAAAAAAGTTTCAGAAAAAAATGAAAAAAATTCCATGTGCCACTGTATTTTATGATATTGTAACTGCCCATATATTCGCAAGACAGCAGCTGTCCATCAATTAGTAATTAATCCTCGATTGCTATTCTCTCAATTTTCACTCAGATAGGTTAAAAGTAATCAACCTATTTTAAATTTATGTTATCTTCGGATGTCTATATTATTACCAATCAACCCATTATCTATAAGTATAGAAATGATGAAATGCGTTCTATTATACTAGAAACACAAAATAAACGATCTTGAGTAACAGAATAGAAGATCAACTAAATGTTCCTCGTAGAGATGTATCGGATGTGAATTTTTTTACATCTGCGAATGCGGATATTAGATCTGACATCCTAGTGGTTGCGGATATCCAAAATAAATTTTTATGCGGATATAAAATATTTTTAAAAAATTATATGTTTTATATTTTACAGTATCTTACTATTTTAATCCCTTTTTTTACATTTTTTACTGTTTTTTAATCCACCAATGTAAAAAAACCAAAACCAGAATAATTAGAAAAATTTATTTAAAATAATCATACTTAATTATCGGTAAATTTTGTTTAAGAAATAACAGTTTTTCTACTTTTTGATACTTCCTTATTTCTTGATTAAAAGCTTCATTATCTTCATTTTCTTTCTCGTAGTCCATAACTTCATTCAAAGAGGTATAAACTTCATTAGCACTTTTCTTCATTTTTTACAGCTTTTTACTCATCATATAAATTCAAAAGGAAAGTTTTTATTTTATTTGTTGTTTCAAAATTAGTGAACAATTACTTTTGGATCTCGGATCGAGAAAAGTAGCTATAATTTAAAAATTAGAAAAGTAGCTATAATGTAAAGATTAAATTGCAGATGCCGAAGCGGATGTTAACATGAAAAAAATCCGCGGATGAGGATCTAAAGCGGATGTAAAAAATTTTCGGATGATCCGCATATGGGGATGTGGATATCCGATACATCTCTAGTTCTTCATGTATTAATTAGTGTAGATATAAAGGATTTGACAGGTATTTTGACACATAGCAATTGGAAAATGCACATTTTTAATATAAAAACTTAGGTGTAATTGAATTTAATCAATTTTTTGGAAGAAATGAAAAGAATGAACATAAAACAATTCTGTATAAATAAATGTGTTTTTGTTTACTCTACTACATAATAGAAAAGAAAACCCATTTTGCGAATTTACCGTAATAATGTTCTATCATTTTCTATAAATTGATTGGAAAAAGTATAGGGAGCCAAAAGCTTAAAAATTTTACAAAAATTAAGAACAATTTTCATACATTGGATATCTTTAAATTTCGGAATTTTTTAGTCAGAAAAAGAGTAATAGTATGAGAAAGGTGACTCTAGTTAAATATCCACGATAAAACGATTTTGAAAGACTCCAATTAAAAATACTCTTTGTGATATGAGGCAAAAATAGAGACTAATAAAAATTGAAATCTGTTCTTACTTGTAGAATCTTTTTTGCGATGTCTATTCTAAATTGTTGAGTCCAAGTAAAATGGTTAATTATAAAGAAGCTTTGATTTATTAAAAATTTGAAAAAAGTTTATAATTTATGGCTTGTTGTTCTCAACAAAGAGTATAAAATTTAGTAAAAGAGTAGTGATATTATACAAAAAAAGTACAAAAGTGTATATAGACAGAGTATAATATATCTTCCTGAAATCTTTTTAAGGTTGAACAGAGGGAGACAAAAATATTTTGAAGGGAATATATTGCTATACGATAAATAATATTTTTAATTAAATATACTATTGTGTTTTTTGTAATTAAAAATTGCCAAATAAGTTTTAATTGAATATACAATTATGCTTTTATGAATTGAAATTACCAAACGCGGAGACAGTGTTAATAAGCAATTAAATACTTTAAGGTTATACAATTTTCTCTCAAAGTTTCAATAAAATTAAAGAAATCTTTAGGAAAATCAATCTTAAAATAAAAGCTGAAACGGTTTAAAATTATATATTTTATGGGTAAGAAGTAAAAACTAAATTTACATTGATTATGGAAAAATAAAACTTTTGTGAGGCGCAAATGAGAACTTTAAAGCGCATCCGTTATGCACACTTCACTGGTTTTCAGTATGTATTATTTTTGGAGAAATGCTAATTTGTAAAAATTTGTACCACCTTCTAATTTTTGACTTAGTAATTGTTATTTAAAAAAAAATTTAAGTCATTTAAGGCCATTATTGGGCTGAGTCAATAAAACACATGTTAGTTTTAACGAAAATTCATTAAGATATTATATCGCACTTATAATTGCTATTTCTTTATAATTGGGAGCAGTGCCGTGCTTTTATGGCTTTTGAAGCACCACCCCGCCCCCAAAATATTGAGTATGTTTAAAATCAGGCTTTCTCAACTGAGATTCCTAAACATTCAAAAATCGCACATTGTAAAGTAAAGAATACAAAAAATGTTTCACTTTTTTCAAACTTTAATTTCAATAAAAAAATAACTAAAGTAAGTTTTTGAAAAAAAATTAGAATAATTTATTTATATGCAATGCCTAAATAATTTCAAAAAAAAAGCACGATTCTCCCATGGTTGAGAAACCCTGTTTTAAATGATAAAGATTTGGTTGTATACAAAATTTTCTGTATATTTTTTTATAAAGAACATTTAAAATATGTTAACTTTGAATGATGATGAGGGTTATCTTTTATGTTCTTTACTGGAAGTTTAAAGTGAAATTTGGAAGTAGTTTTTCAACAACATATTTGAAAAATTTTAAATTTTAATCATGTAAATATATATTTTGAATTAAAATCACATGATTCTAATATAAAAGCTAATTTAAATCTTTAAATAATTTATCTTAGATATTTGTTTGTTTTTAAAGTCAATTTTTAGGTAAATTTTTTTATTTATAAAAATAAATATTAGTTAATTAACGGTTTAGTTTGTTGATTAGTTAGCAGATTGGTTGGTTGGCTAATTAGTTATTTATTTAGTTAGATAGGAGATTTATTCTAAGGGACCTCAAGGGTACAGCAAAAATTTGTCATATTAATGACATGATACTACAATTTTTTAGTAAAGTGGTGATTTATATTTAATATATACTTATTATAGCAACTATCGTTTGTTTGAATAAAAATTTTAATCAAAATATATGTTATGTAAACAGAAGAAGATTTAATATGTTAAAAACATGAAATCAAAATTCGCTATTTTTTTTATTTTTTGCATATATAACAAAAGTCATTTTTTACTTGGTAACGATGTTCTGAACAAATGAAACATTTCAAAAATTCTTTCACTTTGTATATCTGTTTTTAGACATCAATATATAGGCGTTTGACAAAGAAACATCAATGACATTAAAGTTAAGAAGAAGAAGCCATATATTGTGTGTTTTATTGTTGAAAATTCTTTAATTTTGAATCCATGAGGTCCATGCAAAAGTTACCTTTGTTATAATCCAATTAAACTTCTACCTTTTTATTACCACGGAGACTTTTGATCTGAGAGTGTGAAGATGAAAGTAAGAGAACAATTTTACATTTTTAGGAACGTAAATAAAACTTTGTTCGTATTGTCGTATAAAGATGATGTTGAAAAGATGTTTCGACTATTGATGTTTTTCAGAAAGGGAGGAACACATTTTCTATTTTTATTCAAAGTCCCCAGCAATCTAAAGTTTACTTTCCAAAGATCTAAGCAAGTTTATGAATTGTGAAATATATCTCGGTACCAGTGAAATAATAGGGTTTTGCAAGGTTCAGAACAACTTTTTGAACAAGATCTTTGTTTGATTTCCCATCTAAATTTTTACCAGTGTATATATCTGCTGAAAGCGCAAATCCAGTACTAGACTCTTTTGGAATTATGAATCTAGTGAGATTACATATTCCATAATTCTCTATATGCCGCCATTTTATCTTATTTTTTTCTTTTTTTCCGGTTTCTGAAATTATCAAAACGAAGACATCGGAAAATTTAAAACGTTCATAGTCATAAACAGCTCTGCAAAATGGTCGTCTGTCATTTGGCTTGAACAAATCTTGTAACGGGGACATGCTGTCTCTATCTGCACCAGAACTTATGAAAATAGCATAAGAAGAAAATATTTCTTCATAAGAAAATATAGTCATTGAGAAGGACGCTATTTATTATGTTTTTACTCATAAAGCCATATTAAATCTTCGGCATTTCTATTTGTGTATCTGAGAAAATAGAAAAAGATATTCGTTGTATAAAATTTCAAAAAAGCATCTATTTCAGAAGTTGGATTGCATTACTCTTATAGTTATAGTTTTATAATGTTGCGGCTGGGAATTTGTGAAAGAAAGGCATCTTGAAAACATATGACGTCATTCCACCTAATCTTAGTGGCCTCGTCTTTTTCGGTCATTTCATAACCATGATTTTGTTCTTTTTCTATTTCGACTAAGACACTAGCTAATTTAAATGAGGTTCTTTTCTGTTGCTTCATTTAAAATAATAATGTAACGACAATATTTTCGATGGAGAACTTTGGACTTATAAAAATGAACTAAATAAAAATGATAGAAGTTGTATAAAAGAAATAATGTAACAGTAATAAAAATCAATAAATACGATAGAGTGTGATATGACGATTTGATATTAAAACTTTTAAATTAATAAATTATAACAGTTGGATTGCCAACACCCAATTGTAGCAACACGTACACTTCAAAATGAAAATTGTTTCATTCATTCATTTAAAAATAACACCGAATTTGAAAAAATGGTATAAATTTATAAATTTTGGCTCCCATTGACAATTAAACTCAATGGAAGTACATTTTGTAGTAACGTGTGCGTTTCAGGGTTAAGGTGTTTTTTGTCCCATATGCCAGAGATGTCAAACTCAAAAAAAACAGCTCTTGAGATCCGGTTAAAAGCCAATGGTTCTAAAAACAAAAATACTCGTCAGACCGCATTGTAACTCTTGGTGGGAATAATGCGGCCCATGGGCTCTGTGTTTGACACCCCGCTATAAGCCAATATCTGTCACTTAAAGAAGATTAAATTGAAATAATGATAAAAGAAGTCGGAAACATATGAAAAATGGCTTATCTCTTCATCAAATATAATCATAACTCTTTTAAAGTGCTCCATCAGCAACCAATTCATCAAAATGTTTCATTTAACACACGTGAAAACACACATACGCATTATACACTTTATGCACTATTTTTTGTATTCCTTTGACATTCTGAATGTTCCTCATTTTTCAAAGTTTACCAGCATCACATCACCGCCACTATATTTCCTTCCTCTCCATTTTTCCTTGCATAAAAATGGCATAAAGTTGATTCCTAAGTTTCACTTTGTTTGCAATTCTCAAGGCTCTTGCTCGCGTGTAATTCCATGATCGTTACAGCCACACAACGCTACTTGGTACACTCACGCCTCCTACTACAAGCGTGTGTCTGTGCGTATGTTGTGATTTTTGTCAGACATTTTGCACGAAGTATACAAATTCATTCATTCCAACAAAAAATATGCAAGCACACGCATTAAAAAAGGACTCATTTTCATTTACTCAAAGAATTAAGTAAGTTTTCTCCACCTTTATTTAGTAGGGCTGCCATATGTCCCGTTTTTTTGGGATTGTCGGTGTTTTGAAGTCTCTTAGCAACGAATTACCGAGGATTTATAGGAATCTCTATTTTCTATCCTTAATGTCAGAAAGCTAGTGTTGAAAAATTTAGCTTCAACTGTGATTATCTTTTATTAGTATAAAAACTCATCTTTTACCTTTAAAATATTTTTATATTAATAATCGGTATTTATTGGCTAATAAAAAAAATTGTAACTTACAAAAAAATAATTTTAATTAAATGTAGTCTAAATGTTCATATATATTAAAAGCAGAAATCAATTGTACACTTTTATTATAGTGTTGTGAATTGGGGACGCATAGCTTGACGCAAAGTAACTTTTTTTACTTAAAGCCACAATTTTTTACTACCTCGAATGGAATTATCGGAATATAGACGCCATTTTAGTAATTTTGGTGTATTTTTTCTTTTCAGGTCTAAAACAATTAAAGTTTATTTCATCATTAAAATAATAATGGGCAACTTATTAATTGACAAAACGTAGGATCTTTTAAAAAATAAGAACATTTATTTAACGACATCTATAAATAACCTAACTTTTATTTAACGCCAAATTTCTTTTCTAATCTTATTTTGAGCAAAAGCCATTGAGATCAGGGGCGTCCTCAGAAAATTTTTGTATTTTTATGGCATTTTTTCACTCTCTATAAATTCTATGGGGAGGGGGGGATTTTTTTAGTAAATTCTTTGCTAAAAAGTGGTAAAGTTCATTAAATTTTTAGTGTTAAATTTATATCTTTCTAATATTGATTCTCACTCACGCTGTATATGGGTTGTTTTCATGCACGTTGTTTATAAATGCCATTGACTTTTGCATCCTTGCTGTGTGTGAAGAAGTAAGTCATCAGTGCGATCATGAACTATACTACTGTGCACACTATTTTTGTGTTAATTGAAATATAAAAAATTTATTTTAGTATCAGCTACTGAAAAAAGGCGTTTTTCATAATCTCCGCTCTATAGGAAGTATAAAAATGTAACTTTTGTCTTTTTTTAAAAAGTTAAGTTTTTTATATCTTTGGGCATGTATAGTTTACAAATTGAAATAGATGTCTAAAAATCGATTTTTGCACTTTGATTCGTTTATATCAGTCTACTTTTGTAACATCGTATGAGGTAGCAAAATATGAACAGAAAGTTTCATATTTTTTGATTTTTTAAAGAATATTTTTCGATTCTTGGTTACAGAATTTTATTTTGATTATTTGATAAAATATATTATTTAATATCGTGAAAAAATTGCAAAAATATAGGTAATAACTTATCTAACATCCTCTCCCCGAATGAGGTATATCAAATCTTACATCTAGCAAAATATGAACTGATAGGTTGGAGATGAATCATCGCGATATACAGGTTGGAGATGAACCATTGTAGTATACAGGTATATAGGTAATAACTTATGTAGCATCGTCTCCCCGAATGAGGTATATCAAATCTTACATCTAGCAGAATGTGAACAGAAAGTTGAACATTGTCTCCCTAGTCATTTGTACATGGAATAGAAACCATCGTAGTATACAGGTTGGAGATGAATCATCGTAATATACGGGTTGGAGATAACACTCAAGTTGTCTACCCGCGTTCAACCATACAGGTTATGAGAATATATCATTACATAATAGAGAAGAGTTTCCTAAACTCTTTATATTGAAAAAATATTTCTTCAATATACAAATAAATTTAGATGAGAATATATCATTACATATTAGAGAAGAGTTTTCTAAACTCTTTATACTGAAAAAATATTTCTTCAATATACAAATAAATTTAGATGAGAATATATCATTACATAATAGAGAAGAGTTTCCTAAACTCTTTATATTGAAAAAATATTTCTTCAAATATATTACTGAGCTAGAAGGTTGATACAATCAGAATTACAAACAATATAATTTGACTTCATAAAATCGTGCAGTTATGGTACGATTGAGAGCTTACAATGTAAGTATAATCTCGAGTAATAATTGTGGTGTGTTCATTGTAAAAAAATTAAAAAGTAAATTTTTCCCATTTTTTTACAGAAGAGTTTCCTAAAATTTCATACAGAAATAATATTTCTTCAATGTGTGTGTATGCGCACGTGTGTTAGATTAGAAAATTATAATTATTTTATAAAAATATAGAAATAAATTTAGGGTATTGTAAGGGAGTAGTTTATAAAGGAAAAAAACAATATAAATTTATGAGATTACTTATTGAGAAAAATTGATTAAAACACATATTTTGATCTATTTATTTTATCTTTAGAAATTTATATGCAGTAAACAATAATAAAATAATATTTAGGCAAAACATATTTTTTTTTCCTGGAATCAAAGTGTAAATCAAACCCGCACTTAAATTTTGGAGAACTAATTCAAAAGTTATAAGTAAAAAACGAAGATTAATTTATAAAAAACCGAAAACTAAAAAGATTTTCTAAAAATCTAAAAGTAAATTTTGGTTCTGATAGTAGAGTGGTTTTATAATATTCTTGGAAATTGTTACAAATTAAAGGTGAACTTTTGTCAAAATGTAACAATATAAAAATCTACAAATTAATTTAAGGTATTGTAAGGAAGTAGTTTATAATGAAAAAAAGAATATAAATTCATGAGGTTACTTATTGAGAAACATTTATTAAAACACATAATTTGAATTTTTTTGATATTTTTTTTCTTCAGTGAACACATCAATAAGCGTAATCCAAAATATAACTATATATTTATAATAAGCTTTCCTATTGTGATGTAAGTATATAATGCAATTAATTCAGATAGTTGGTAAATAAATTAGTTTTTTATTTAGCGAGGCAATTTTTAGCTAGACAATTAGTTTTAATTAGTTGATCAACGTGGAAAGCAGTTGGCTTAAGTTTAAGTCAATAAAACTTTGGTGTAAACTTTTTAGCGCGTATTTGTCTTAAATGCCTGTGGGGAATAACTGTTTATAGAGATCATTGGCATAGAATCTGTATGAATAAAACATTTATATGAGACAAAAAGCTGGAAATTTAGAAAATCCTTCGAAATATTTACATAAACCTTTTCTACGCACAACACACACCACACAAGGTTAGACTTAGCAATATTTTATGACGAAGATTTGAAAAGTTGTAAGTAATGATAGGCAATTTGAGAGAGTTTATGAAGAAAGCATGAGGCTTAAATTTCTTACTAAAACCTGATAGTGTCACCATCTATCTCTCAATCCGTTGTTACAAATCACAACATACACACACCGACATTAACAATAATAATGATAAAATGGTGGAATTAATCATCACTATCCAATTTATTGCGTATTTATAAAAGTCTCCCATCAACAGCAGTGAATCAACATTTTATTATCTTCTATCTACCTTCTTCTTCTTCTTCTTCTATAAAGATAAAGAGGTGTGGATTTGATAGGTAAGGAGTTAGGGAGGCTATACACATACACGATAATGAAGTATTATTTTTCCAATTTCATCATGATGTAATATACGGCCCTTTTTTTTCATTTTACCTACTTGTACTATATCTCAACACCTCTCCCACACTTACAATGAGACACGATTGATAAAGGAGAAATAAATGATAATGATAATGATGCTACACAATTCTATAATAATCGTTTCTCCAGGCACACAAACCAATCATAAGTTTCTTCATAAGTTGAGTGCGGTAAGCTTTCTTCTTCTTGTTTTCACTCTTTATCAAACTTCTCGGGTCTTTTCGTTTAGACGGCCACATTAAGTAATCACCATTGCGTCTACCTTTTATAGTTATGTCCTGTTTGCCAAATTCTAAAGAAAATTCTCTGCGTTTACCCACATTTTGTTGTAATGGATATTAAGAATAGTTTTATTTAGCAAAGGAATAAAATTGGGAATATCTGAATAAATTTTTTCCTCTGAATCTAAAACTGGATCTAAATCTCCAGTTACTTTTGGGGCAAAAAAATTCGCACATATATGAATCGATTAGTGATCGTGCAGTACCGCATTTTTTTTATTCCGCTATTTTGCGAAAGCCCACAACGATTCTATAGAATTAGTGTGTTCTCCAGTTTCAGGGTCTTTGAAATATTTTGAATGATCAACAGTTAGATGCCCATCACGCCATGCCTTTTAGTGATGTAATGCCAGCATATGCCCGCCATTTATCGGAAATAATTGTCGTTCCCGGTAAAATACACTCTTTTATAATAGGTAGAAGAGTCTTAGCGGATCTATCGGGAACAGCGTACATGAAGCATGCACCCGTTTCTCGGCATATTCCACCAAATACTCTGCCCACATTGTACTTTCTACTCGAGAAGCAGGACTCGTCGATTTCATCATGAAGCCATTGTCCTCCAATTTGCACAGGATTTCGGAGCAGTGAATCCGCACACACTTCACGCATATAATTTATCCAATCAGTGTACGCTGTATTGGACATTTTAAGGTGTTTTTCACAAATATTTGTTGTGGCAAGTTCATGACACCATGCATGAATAAAATAAACAATCGTTTTAAAAGGTAAATGAGTACCTTCTTCTAACCACGTATCGCGTCTCAGTCCCAACTTAGTTCTGCGCAAATTTTATTGCATCTCCACCGTTATAAATCATGCTTCATTAAATGCCGATTTGCACACACTCTCTCCTGATGCAACACTCCCTTATCTTGTAAGTAACGAATAGCTTTTTCTTCAGTGCTCACTTTTGCAGCGAGTTCGTAAACAGTTAGCATTAAATAAATAACTATAAAAAGCAGACAATCTCTTTATATGTTTCCAAGACTGTGTTCTGGGATGTATAATTTGAACTCCAAACTTTATTTACTGTTTAACAAATGGAAGACTCCAAATTTTCCCAAGTTATCAGTTAAATTCTTTATTTATTACTTCTAGCTAACTAAAATCCTTAAGGTTTATATTTTTAATTGAATTGGTATTCGGACATTTGTATCAATGTACGCTTATATTTGGAATGTTTCACTTCTTAATTTTATGTGAATTCTATAACAAACTAATTAACTAACAAATGGATTTACAAGCAAAAAAAGTTTTGGATGTACATGAAATAATTTAAGTCAAGAATTCTTTGTAATGTTCACTCCAATCCTTACGCATATCGTGGTCCCGTCCAGAATTCTGGCTGAATATAACTATATATACCTTGATATATTTTATTTTGCAAGAATATATGAATACAAGAAATTAGCTAGTAGCCACACACATGTATATATAGGATAAATTTGTTCTGTGTGCAATGTTGTTCTGGTATATGCGAGTTTTTGTATACGATATAGATTGAACATAGTATTAACAGGTCTACGCCAATTGGTCAAAAGTCAGTTGGTCCAATGGGATAATTGGGTAAATGTGACAATTCCTTGAACATGTTTTTTAATTTCCAAGGTGAAAGTTATAACTCTACTCTAACTATCACTAACTCTAAAATTAATTCCAAAAACTAATAAAAAAATAGTGGAGGGACAGTGGCGTAGCCAGAAAAAAAGTTGATAGGGGCACAGGGGGGGGGGGGGTGGACACAATTTAAAAACTTAAAAAACTTGAGCAACCTTATTTATACTTCTTGATTCTTTCATTGGAGAAATTTTCGAAAAATGAATTGAAAACATGCTGAAACATTAAAATATAACTTCTTATTTTATTCATCTCAAATTCAAACAAATTGATCAATCTCTAAAAACATACGTTCATGAAAACTGAATTCTTGTTAATGAAAAATTAAAACTTTCAAAACTTCATTATAGTTAATATTGTTTGTGTATTGCTGCAAGTATGCCAATAGATTTTGAATAAAAATATAATTACAAATTATCCTCATACTGACGTATAATTTGTACACATTTCTGATGCCATCTTTAAAATAATCGAAAGAACATCTTTGATGTTTTCTTATCAGTACTGATATCGCATAAGGTGCATAGGGGGGGGGGGGCACCATGAGGTAGATGGGAGGGGGCACGGCCCCTCATGCCCTAGCCTAGCTACGCCACTGTGGAGAGGGGGGGCTGTTTTTAATGGGGGCGAAACTATAAGAAAGTGTATTTCAAGGAAGTTTGCTTATCCCTCTTATAGACGGACCTGTTCCTAACACAAATTAAATGAATTGTCGCATTCGACTAATTGTTATTTCTTTAAAAGTTTCTTGAATTTTACTTTATTTATATTTTAAGAATTCTTACTCGTTTCCCGGTATCAATAACAGAATTGAAAGTTTATAGAGATGGACAATGTGTGACCCACAAGCTACCTACATATAATGAATTCTTTTGGCCATCACTCCATCTTAAAATTAAAAAATATTATTTAATCGTAAACACTTCAAAATTTCAATTCAAATACATAAAAATTTTGTCACGTTTTAAAAGAACATTAAATTCTTTTATTCATAATGTTTAAAATAATGCAATATTTCCAATTAAATAATATGTCTTACTAATTTTCATATAACTCAATTTTATTGCTGTGCGGTAAACTCTAAGTAGACTTCAATGCGGCCTGCAGCTCAAAATTGTTGTCCACTCTTGGTTTAGAGGCTACTAGGGTGAATTCATAGATAAATGGAGAATAAAAGTAGGGAGGTGCAAAGTTAGAAATAGTTACTACAAAAGGGATTAGAAGAAGATGAATAGGCGACAAAAGTATTTGAAGACACTCGATGGAACATAAACAAAAAGAAAGAAAACAAAAGCGCTTTATGGGCCATAAAAAAATCACATAAACGTGATTTTGCCGCACTAATTTAAAAAATTGTAACTTTTTCTTTTTTTTTGCAAATTTTTAAAACAAATATTTTAAACTAAATATAAAAAAGGGAGACTCGAAGTAAAAAAAGCGCGAACTAGAAGTAAAACTGCCATATATAATTTACTTCCATAGTAATATAATTCAAACAAATCTCTCTTTTTTGCCTTCTCACTTGTTTTTGCCATAAATTTTCACACGCAAAAAACTAAGTATAATATTTGATAGGCAGGCATACTTTTGAAGCGATAAGACGTTTAAAACTTTATGAACAAAAAGAAGAAAAGTTGGTAGAAATGATATATAGGCAAGGTCACTCACTCACTACTTTCTTACTTATGCAAAAAAGTTGTATGTCACAAGCATTTGCCTATGGCTATCAAGTGAGAATAAGACTACATGCTATATTAGTTTTTTTCCACTTTTCTAAAAAAGTTCATAATTGCATTGTTTGCTCCATTTTGGAAATATTTGACTTCTACTTATATTTTTCCAAGATAGTATAAAATTAGGATAATTAAATATAATTAATGTATAGTTAGATTAAATAGAGATAGTTATATAATACATTTCAAAATAAAACTTTATTAATATAACTTAAATTTTCACTAAAAACATCACATATTTTTTTAATATTATTTCTTTTTATCTTTCTTGTATTCAAAGGTGAAAAGAAAAAGAAAATGTTTAGGAAAAAGTAACATATACGGATATGAATGAAATCTTGCTTATCAAGGTTTGTCTATATTTGTATTTTTCCGCAACATAAATAATTATTTTATAAGATGTTTAATAAAGGAGTTTAAACTTTGAAACTGTGGTTAAGTTTTTCTATAACAATAAAGTATCCAACTTTTTTCTTTATTATTATATATATATATTTTACGTAACCTTGTTAATGTTAAAATTTAGCAGGCATCTTACCAAAAGATATTTCAAA
Organism: Nectonema munidae; assembly: GCA_030549495.1. Taxonomy (NCBI): domain Eukaryota; kingdom Metazoa; phylum Nematomorpha; class Nectonematoida; family Nectonematidae; genus Nectonema; species Nectonema munidae. The sequence goes on from JAUIRK010000475.1 coordinate 114,371, forward strand.
AGATTGTTATGATATAAATTTTTACAGGCATCTTAAAAGAAGTGATATAAATTTTGACAGCATCAATCAGACATGATGAAAATCTTAAAAGGCATTTATTTAAATTTTCCTTTAATTGAATCAGAGGTCTTAAAGTCCCAGCCCGCGGGACAACTGCGGCCCTCGGAATAATATTTTGTGGCCCTCAACTTGATTTCAAAGTTTAGTGTCAGTGCGGCTTGCGACACCTGAAGATGCAGACCGCTTTATCATCGGTGACTTCTATAAAGCTGCCTACCAAAACCCCTGCATATTCACGCACTTAATTCACTAATTAGTTAGCAGACCCAAATATTAGTCCATGCAGATCTGTTTATGCGTGTACATGTGCACATACGAAAACTCTGAAAAAGCAAAACAACAAAATCTCAACATATTTGATTCATATATTTCGCATGCATGTATATAGTGTATTTACTTCAACCAATAAAAAATTCCTTTGCATTAAAAAACTTTTTTCATTCTCAGTACTTCCAATTCATTGTTATGGCTAATGAATTTATTCTTTCTTCTAAAACCTAAAAAAATAAAATAAGATTGTTTGTTTACTATTTTAAATCTATAAAGAGCCCACGTCATGTCTTTCTCAAACAGTGCCACAAAAAAAAAGATTGACGTTGAACACAGAAATTTCAGCAAAATGGGAAATTGAATATTTTTTTGTTGAGCACATAGGAAAATCAACCTGTCTCATATGTACAGGCAAACCACCCTGTCTCATATGTACAGACAAACTTGCAGTGGACAAAGAATATAATATCAAACGTCATTACTCATTACTCTACTAGGCATGCTGACGTGTATGAAAAATACAAAGGAAATGAGAGAGAAGATAGAGTGATCTGATATGGTTGATACATTTCACAACAATAGACATTACATTGTCAAACTTCAAACACTTGCTGCAAAGGGCCTGCTAATGAATAATGTAATGCAGAGCAATGGCCTTCTCTACACTAGGGTGTCCACCCCGGGATTCCTCGTCCTCGAGTCGCCGGGGAATCGTGAAATTTTAAAATCCTCGTCCTCGAAAAAAATTTTTAAATTTCCTCGGGGAATTTTTGAAAAAAAAATTCTGTCGAATCCGACGACAAAAATATCGAAGTAACGGAGAAGAAAGATGAAACATTAATCGTTAGCAACCAAAAAACAGAGAAGAAGAGCGTGAAGGAGGAATTTCTGAAGATTAATGAAAATGAAGAACGTGAAACTAAAAGCAAGATTTCAAGCATAGAGGAAATAATGAAAAAAACATTTGACCTTTATTTAGAAACAAATAGGAGGCCCGAAGTTTTAGAAACTTTATTCAAAAATTTAAAGAGCATAAAACCAACTTCTGTGGATGCCGAAAGAGTGTTTTCGTCAATGGGTTATTTTTCTACAAAAATAAAAAACCAGTTGAATGATGAAACTTTGAACGCTCTAATTTTTCTTAGATATTTATTTAAAACATAAATCTTTTATGCATTTAAATTTTTTTCAATAAAAATCTTATATGAGACTTTTAAATTTTCTTTTCTGAACAGTTTTTACTGTAAAAAAATCGCTTTTTCTTCCCCGGGGAAATTTTCAAAAATTACGAGGTCCTTGTTCCCCGGGGAATGAAAAAAAGACCTTAAAGTGGACACACTACTCTACACCCTCTTCTAATTTTCTTTGGACAAGTGCCACGAGTCCATTTTTCTTCCCTGTTATTGATGGTGCTCCGTCGGTTGTTATTCCAGCAGACCTCTTCCATGATAATTCGGAGTCCACAATAGCATTGAACAGCTGGCGGAATATCTCCTGAGCACTAGTCTGCCCATGCATCGGCATAACTGTAAGCAACTCTTGAGTAACTTCAAAACTGTCATCAACACCACGGATCCATATTGCAAGCTGTGCAATGTCAGTGATATCTGTGCTCTCATCAACAGCGACTGAGTATGTACTGAAAAGTTTGGCCTTCTCAGGCATCTGGCTGTATATGTCACATGACATGTCACAAATTCGCTCTCCACTGTGCTGGCTGAAAGACTGATATTGCTAAACTGACTCTTTTTTTCTAGACAGACTATACTTGCTGCAGTTTGTTCAAAGATGTAAGCGGATCATGTGCCTTTTTGGCAGCACATATCTGTGAGAAAAACCCTTCTTCACCTTAAACTTCACGAAGTCAAAGTACAGGTCTAAACTGACTGATGAGCATCTCCAAGCTCTATAGAGCAGTGGTTCCCAACTTTTTTTATCCTGTTCCCCCTTTTTCAGTCACTTTTTTTACCTGTGGACCCCTACAACTGAATAGTTTGAGCCAACAAATTTAATCAAAGATTTTTATGCAAAAAATTATTGTAGTCAATCGTATGCTTATTCATATGAAATCAGAGAAATCGTAAAGCCTGACATAAAATGTGAATAAATTTTTTTTCCAATTAAAATATAAATTTTTCTTCCAATTAAAATATAAATTTTTCAAAAATATTGTAACTAATAAAAAGCATACATAAACATTGAAAATATGAAACTTTAAAAAAGGGAAGAAAATATTTTTTTAAAAAAGCTCTGAATATATATATTTATATTGATTTAGAAAATAGAAGTATATTAAAGAAGATTCAGCATAAGTAGTTTGAAGTAGAATTTCGATGGACCCCTTCAAATTCTTCCATGGACCCCTAGGGGTCTATGGACCCCCGGTTGGGAACCACTGCTATAGAGGGTCTCATTTGCTTCCTCGCTCAAACCAGATATGTCACATATGTGCAAGAGTAAGCGAAAGCAGGTCTGAGGCAACAAAGACAAGTTACTAGAAGACAACAGGAATTAGCTTAAAGATATGTTTTTATATTAAATGTTATTAATAAAGATTTAGAATATTGTACACTTGTACTTTTTTTAATAAACGAAACTTTATTTTGTTGAATATGTGATGTGGCCCGGCCTCCCCTTTACTTTTCCTCTAGTGGCCCTAAGGTAATTTGAGTTTGAGACCCCTGGTTTAAACGGACAATATCTATATAGATATTGTTTGAAAGAAAATATTCGAAAAGGATGGTTTTTTTAGTTGTCGGGATCGCATCCATAGGGAAGAATAATCTTCGATACCTGGACAGATGGTAAGGATAGTCACGATCGGGAATCGAACCCAGAAGATCTGGATCAAGACCCTACGCTCCTACCACTAGGCCATCTGCAAATATAAATAGTTTAATTATTTATTAAACTGTTGATCTTTCTTCACATAGTTGCGAGCTAAAATCAATAACAAGCGTGATAGCAGTGATATGGGGTTTCTTCGTTCGCGCACTCTTCGTAAAAATTTCTGTAAAGTGGTGCTTGAGAAAAAAAATGACAAAAATTGCAATAATTTCAAAGATTAAATTTTTTTGAAAAAAAATCAGTCTGAGACACTCTCTACAACTATAGGTATTAGCTGGTATATGTTTTAAAATATTTACTTGTAAAATTTTTGAAAAAAAAATCTTTATTATCTATGGAGACCCATATAGCCCTCAAATTTAGTTTTCATAATTTTCAATTTTTAATAATTTTTCTGGTTCAAATTTAATACACGATTAAATTTCATATCTAGAACCTATGTTTATAATTTCATGTATTTTTGGAAAGTGGAAGTGGATTTTCTAGACCCCTCGAAAAACAAAAATTAAATTAATCTTGGCAAAGTGAGATGCTGTGTTGAAGATGCCTGCGAGCTTTGCCAAACTCCGAATATATCATTTTAATGGGCATGTCTGTTAAATATATAATTTACGTTATTGGATTTGATGGTTATCTTTTTATTTAGTAGATTGCATTATTAAAAAAACTTGTTTCTATAAAAAATTTTCCAGAGTTTATTTAAAATGTCAAAAAATTGGATTAATTCAACAATATGCAGGTTAGACACTCTCTCTTCCAGAAGAAACGTTTATGTGTTAAGTAATAAAACAGAAGCAGTAGTTTTGTAGCAGTCCAGGCATTAATTTTGAGTCAAAGTCACAAGACAGGCATATCCAGAATATATTTACCTAGACAGGTTGTGCGCTAAAATTTTGAAAAATGTTCTAAAGGACCTAATGTTTTAATCCCCTTTTCATATGGGTTCAATTTTACATAATTATTGCCCATTTAAGACCGATGTTGCCAAAGGTAACGCAAACGGGCTATTACTTACAATGAAATTAAATAGGAATACTTGGTCCTAAATGGTCTGCTTTGTTTGCTTATGTATTTTATTATCTAATATTTATTATAATGCTAATAAATTTATTAAAATTATTTAGCTAAACTCTAGAAAGACGTGAAATGAGGGGGTAGGTTACAGTCACTTTTTAGCCACACTTTGTACCCGCCCTGAACCTAGGAATTCCTTCAGTCCATAATTTCTCCAAATGATTATATAAAGTGTTTATAATTTTGTCTTCTTGATTTTCAATCTTTGAACCTTAGTAAAACTTTAATTTAGCTTTAGCAAAAGGTCTACTAGTGAGAGCGTTTGGTATTGATACACTCGTCCTAATTTGAAAGTTCGATCGTTACGTCCGGTTGCGTAAGAAGTGGGGGGGGGGGTGGATTTTACGGGTATTTGCGAATTAATTCTTAAGAAATCATATAATTTAAAGATATTCTTCATCCATAGCTCATATCTAATGGTATAGTGTAACATCAGTAAAGTACAGCACATCACGTACATCATACACACTGACACTCCTACATCATCAAAGTTGCATTAGGAATGTTATTTGGAGTTCTAGATTCTAGGAAAAATAATTTTATTTAACTTATAAAGCATAATAATATACTGAGTGCACTAAGCATCATTTTTACGATGCACACTGTACGCGAAAATTTATTAGTTGGGAAACCCCCTTTGCGCTTTGCGATCTTGGGTGTAATTATTATTAAACGCTCCTATATTTCATGATATATACAAAGGCACCATTATGGATTCAATAATTATAACAATCTTTTCATTCAGTATGTTTTACCAAAAGGGGCATGAGTAAGGGTGGTTAGGTAGTGGGTTTCGATAACACAAGGTCTTGGGTTCGATCCCGCATCAAGCCTACTTTCTCATAGTTCGATACAAGCGGCGCAATTGTGCCTTCTCGATGAAAACACCCCACAGTACCTTTACCAAAAGGATTGATTGATTAAATCTAAAATGTTTTAAAGAGTTTTAGCTTTCATTAAATATCAAAAAAAAATGTTTTTGGTGAAAGCTTTTTTATGCCATGAAATCTTCCCGAAATCAGGTTGAACTACTGGGGAGACAAAAAATGTTTTGGAAGGATGATATTGGAAAACATTTTTGAACAATTCTATTTTGAGGAATTGAAATTGCAAATAGTTTTTAATTAAAAAACAATTATGTCTTTAGACATTCATGTTATATAGTTTTCTCTTTAAGTTTCAAAAAATAAAAAAACTCTAGAAATATCACTCTATTTAGAATGAAATATAAATAAAACAATTTCTCAGAATTTACCTTTTAAGCTTTTATTTTAAGAGTACTTTTTCTAGAGTTTTTTTTATTTTTTTGTAACTTTAAGAAAAAATTGTATAAGAAGAAGAAGATTTTGGCATACAAAATATGTGTAACCTAAAAATCACTTTAATTTATCATTCAGTTTAATGAAATTTTTAAAAGTAATATATAACAAACAGCATACAATCAAGTCTTAACTTTTTCATGTGTATCTATTAATTTTTTAACCAACAAAGAGAATCACTTTTAATTTGTCTTAAGTTTAAAATGATTATATCTATGTTTTTAAGTCTCCCCTTCCAGGGCCGTCCCTAGTGTTCGCGGGGCCCTATGCAAAATGGATTGCGCGGGGCCCAGTGTGGGTAGAAAAAAAGATTAAAAGTGAAAAATAAGATTTTGAAAAAAAGAAAAGGGATTTGTTTTATTACTTTTTCATTAACACAAAATGACGATCAAAGTAACTTTACTTTGCGAACCTTGCATTTAGCGAAATCATACAATATATCATCAAAATGAAAAATGAGAAGCCCGAGGCCCACTGTGGCGGGATAGTTTGCAGTGGCCTAATGCCGGTCCTGTCCCCTTCGACTTAAAAAAATTTTTGTACACCCCTCGCTCACCAAATAATATGAAGTTGTGCGTTTGCTCATTTATAGTTGGTAAGTAGTTATTTTTTTAGTTAACAATAAAGAATATGTAGAGTAGTAATTTTTGAAAAGAAACTGATTTCTGATCAATTCAAGTCTCGCATCCGAGGCACCTATTCTTAAATTGATCAAATATCTTTCAGTTGTTTCATAACCACAGTTCACCTATCTGATATCATACTAATTTTTCTTAAATTCTTTCTGTCAATCATCTTCCTCGTGTTACGGCATATTACGAAGAATACAGACAAAGCAGGTATACGACTAATATGAATGATACTTCTATTCATTAGCATTCATTCGATAAATTCAAATTGAATGATTTAAAATCAACGAATCAAAATCAACAAACTTTTCCTGCATTCACTCTAAGGAAACGACCATTACCTTTGCCACATTAGAATGCCTTGATTTATATTTGTATATAAGGTGAAGTACAAAAGCATTGAAAGTAAGTTGAATGAACAATCATTAATTAAATCGTCATCATTATGATCGTCATCTTGATGAATAGGTATGGGATAACCTTAGAAAAGAGTGTTAACGAATGCAAATCTGTTCAGAAATTTAAATTGTAATCCATATTCTGGTCGTATCATCTCTACATTTGTGAATCATAGAACCAAGACTTGCTTGTTTTGTATGAAAAGCGAGAACGCCTTGAATACGAGATTATGTAAATTGGAAGTGTTTGTGTGTGCATGACCTAAGAACACAAATTAACTCATTTTCACTATTACATCTTGGCTAACATAACATACAGAGGGAGTCCTTGTCACCAGTCGCAAACAGGGGCGCACATCCTCAAAATTATTGGGGGGGGGCGAAATTTTTTTGTTGCAATTTTCAAAATTAGTGGTCTGGAAATACCACGGGAGACCAAATATTCAAGCAATCCTTTAAACGGTCCTCAGACATTTCGCCCAATTCTTTTTATAAGACAATTCGCCTCATTCTTTTTATAAGACAATTCGCCCCATTATTTTCATAAGGCAGTTCGTCCCATGGACAATTCGCCCCATTATTTTCATAGGATAACTCGCCCCATTATTTTCATAAGACCGTTCGTCCCATGGACAATTCGCTCTATTATTTTCATAAGACATTTTGTCTCATGGACAATTCGCCTAACTATTTTCATAAAACAATTTGCCCCATTATTTTCATAAAATAATTCGCCTCATAATTTTCATAAGACGATTTGCCTCATGCTCAATTTGCCCCATTATTTTTATAAGAGAATGCGCTCTATTATTTTTATAAAACTTCCAGTCCTATTTTTATAAGACAATTCTTTCCATTAAAAATTTGCTCTATTTTTATAATACAATTCTTGCCATAGACAATTTACTCTATTTATGCAGATTAATTAGCACTATTGTTTTATAAAACCGTTTTTTCAATTTTTTTAGACTCTTTTACGCTTTTTTCATAAGTTTTATGAGTGAATGTAGTCTAAAGGCAAAGAGTCTACTAGACACCCTGCGATGTTTATATGAAAAAATGTGATTGATTCAGGGGCAAGTGTATAAAATGAAATTATAATTGTGCAAACAAAAAATTAAGATCGCATTATTTCATTTTACTCAGCATCATTCAAAAATAGTTTAATTGCTCTATTTTTATAATACAATTCTTGCCATAGACAATTTACTCTATTTATGCAGATTAATTAGCACTATTGTTTTATAAAACCGTTTTTTCAATTTTTTTAGACTCTTTTACGCTTTTTTCATAAGTTTTATGAGTGAATGTAGTCTAAAGGCAAAGAATCTACTAGACACCCTGCGATGTTTATATGAAAAAATGTGATTGATTCAGGGGCAAGTGTATAAAATGAAATTATAATTGTGCAAACAAAAAATTAAGATCGCATTATTTCATTTTACTCAGCATCATTCAAAAATAGTTTAAAAGCTAAATTGATACAAGCCACAAAATGTAAAATAACTTTTAACATTTTGCAATGATTTGCCTTTTATAATAAATTTTATAAATTTATATAAATTATTATATAAATAATATATTTATATTTATTATTTATTATTTATATATATATTTTATATTTATATATAAATATTTTATTTATAATAAATTTTCCCCGGATGTGCGCCCCTGGTCGCAAAGGAGATTTGAACAAGAACCAATATGAAATATATTGTAAATAAGTAAATACAAAGCAAAGATAAAATTTATCATATATATGAAATATTATATTTTCTCCATTAAAGAAATCTGAAACTGTTTCATGGTCCTAATTCTATATTTAGGAGTTATATGGAAGTATTGCAGAGTTTAGCCTAATATAATAGTTAAAGAGTATTTTGCTAACTAACTCAATATCTAGCTGTCTAACTAAGGAACTAACTAGCTCAAAAATAAGCTGATCAACTCTAATTAAATTTAGATAACTATTATTGAACACATATTAGTTTAAAAATTTTTAAATATATATTTTTCATATAATATATCAATCTGGTTTACAAATTTCATGGTTATTAAAATATTCAGTTTAAATTAACAGTAAAAAATACATGTTAGAGTAAAGAATAATTGTATTGAATTCAGTTGAATTATGCTGGTAAAAAATAATGAACTTATTGAAATGAGAATGCCCACTTTTATTTAAAGAAAAACACAACCGCTTTCGAAGTATTCTTCGTCCAATTTTCAGTTGAAACTTTAAGAAAAGGAAATGCGAGAATGATCTTAAAGTTTCACCTGGAAATAGTTTGAACTTGATTTCATTTTTAACCCATTAAGTCCCAATGTTTCCATTTGGGAACATAAGTAATTTCACCGTCGTCTGCTTTTTTCAATGACTTTGAATATAAATCGTCGCGTTTTTTTAAATATCGTCTGATTTCTATAGGACTTAATGGGTTAATTTATATACTATAATACACTCGACCAAGAAGTTGATAATTCGAACCCGCTTAATTAACTTTTCCTTTAAATAAAAGTGTACATTCTTATTATTTTTGTTTATCATTAATTCTTATAATGGTTACATCTGTAAACTATATTTTTCTAAATTAAAATGAAACATAAAAAAATCTATAATGTTTTTAGTTTGTTAGTTGAATTTAAAATCTATATAGTGACTATATGTCTTGCATATAGTTTCCTCCTTATTTGAAATATAAAATGTAATAATGAATAGCTAGTTTTTCAGTCAGATTGATATTTTTCGTTTATTTAATTAGTTTATATTTATTCTCTCTAGCTCTGATTTCGACTATTGAAGTTTTTTCCTCAATTTATAAAATTTTTGAAAGCTATTATCGTAGTCAGTATTAGTGTAGGAATAGTATTAGTGTTAGTATTAGTGTTAGTGTTAGTGTTTGGGTTGAGGATAGGTTTAATGTTAGCGCAATCGGACATGCATACATTTTCTTATACATTTTTTGACATTCTTGACAAAAAATTTGCCAAATTTTCTCTGTGAGTATTTTTCCAGAAATGGGTATACTTTCTCATTTTAAATAAAAATTCTGTGTGTTTTTTGAACTGATAGATTACACTAACGGGATGCTTCAATCTAGGAGCTAACAACAACAACATTCTTGAAACAAACTTTCCTATTTATTTGTATTGATACACGTCTGACACAAAAACCATCTAGACATATATACACATATACAGGGTGTTCTACCACCTTACCCCCCCTCCGTGTACAGCATAACTGGGTCGTCATTAACTAAAATCACTATTGTAGTATAGGAAAGTATATTTAATTGTTAATTCAAATACCAAATTTTATGGTAATCTAAAAATAATTTCCCTTTTTATTACAGATTTTGTGAAACATGTCTTTGTTAAATTATTCAGAAATATTGAGGTTTACTTTTCGCATCGCAAAAGATCAGCCTGTAGGATCGTGGGTTGCCAGATACTTGAAGAGATCTGAAGACTTTGTCAAACGCATTTGGAATCGTGATCCATTTGACTGCGAGATTGACAGCAGGCCTAGAAAAAAAGCATCCGCGAGGTTCAAAAGGAGATTGAATGGGTCGAGAGACGAAAAAGAGTCTTGCAAGCACCCACGGGTTTTTTCAGTGCGTTGGTGCCAAGGCCTTTCATCAGGTTCCAGCTCCAAAAGTGTCGCAGAAAAATGTGAAGGAACGCATGTAGTTTTGTGAGTTTTTGAGCGAGTGGACAACAGATGATTTTCTTTTCTTAGCTCCTTCAGATAAATTTTTTATTTATGAAGTTCGTCGTTCCAACTTCCAAAACTACAGAATTTGGGCTCTTAACATTGATGGCATTCCTTAAGAACCGAATATTCGAAAGAGCTCAAAATCTGAACCATGTAGTTGTATCTTTTTGATGTTCACGGCGAAAAGGTTGTTATGTGTCATCAAGAAACAACGACTGTCATGGAACGAAAGATACTTGCGAGACATTGTGTTGACTCAACATGTAATTCCACTCAAGAACAGGGTTGACCAAAGAACAACGGGAAAGACCTTTCGCTTACTGTAGTTAGTGTCCTCAAAGAAATGGAGTTTGACTGTGAGTTGTTTGTGTCACTTCTAGAATCTTACCCGGCACGATTGGAAGCCTTTCGAGCTACGGCCGGTGGGCACACCAAATATTGATATAAATTCTTACAAATGTGCACATGTGTTAGCTTTTCTGACCTATTGGGTTCCTTCCTACGTCTTTTAATTTAAGCTGGGAAGGGGGGGGGGGGGGCTAAGGTGGTGGAATACCCTGTACATACGAATACATATATATACGCACACGAAAACATACATATTGACATTAGACACAGTGAAACACTTAAATCCCCAAAACAACAGCATAGCCTATTTAAAATGCGAAAGGTAGAATAGGTATTATATTTTCCATTATTATTCTTGTATTATATTTTTTCTATTCGTGAATTTAATAGTAGACGTGCTCCTATTATCTTAAATTGAACAAAAATAATATGCTCCTTTTCAAAATGATTTCTTAACGAAAATTGGAGATCTTCAAAGGCTGATATTTTCAAGAGCATCCATTTTCGAAACGTATTTTTTACGATACTTAAAAGTTAGAACTATTTCTCCTAAAAATGAATGTTTTTAAAATTAACAAATATATGATATTAGGGAGAAGAATGTGATGTACTCACTCGCATATGATAAGAAGTCGATATAACGCTCAATGATTGATGGATCTCTTTGATATTTGTTTGCTTTTCCATTTATTTGAAAGAGTACTTCAGTCTTTCTGGACATCTTATTTCTGCAGGACAAACTTTAAAAAGCCTGTCAATGATATTGTATTTTTAAACACTGCTATAAATAATAAAATTTTGTCTTAAATCTAATATCATAAAAATTCAATGTATATAAAACAATAGCATTATTGCGGGTTCAGTGTGTGTACAAAATAATAAAATGCTGGGCGCGGCAGATGTGGGCAAATTTTTACTACCCGCGCAGGCTCTTGTGTGTGTGTTTAGTCTTCAATATTCTACTAAGGCTACTAATGTAGGTTGTTTTCATTTAAAATGCACAATTGCACCGCTAGTGTTTAACTATGATCAGAGAAGGTTTAATACTGGATTGGAAACCCTTGTTGTATTAAAGCAAAACAACCCTACTCAACCCACTTATATCGATCATATATTACTTTTCACTGTGTTATAAAATGAGAAATCGCAATGATTTCACCACGCTAAATTGAGCATAACTTCTTTATCAAGATCAAAGAATTTGATGCACCAATTTTGGCATAGATACAATTTTATGCGCATCTAACTAGGATAGAAATGTTAATATATTATCAAGCTGCATCCATATATGATTTAGTTTTATCTCAAAGTTCTTACGTCACGACCTGATATATTATATACATAGAAGGCGTAAATTACTTTTAAATGCTAAATCGATGAGGAACACTATGCTTATACAATCTTATCTATAAGAAACATTATATATGTATATATAAGCTTTGTGTTTGTATATGTTTCATTATTTTTTTTTGGTATTTAGTAATAGTATTGCTAATTTCATTTTAACAAATTTCTAATTCTGATGATCTAAGTAAGCATTTATGCTTTGGAGAATTTTTCTTTGGAAATGTTTGCAATAAGAATAATAAAGTTAGGAAACTGTAATATAGTAAGAATGGGTGACCAAGATTTCCCACAGACTTAACTTCATATTCAAGGGTCTTAGTTCGAGACCCGCATTAATTTTTTTATAAAAAAATTTAGAAAATATGCCTCTAATAATGCTTCTATACATAGGTAATATAAAATTTTAAGCTATAACTACAAACTGTATTTGCATCTCTTTCTATTATTATATACCATTCTTAGTATCATTTTGTCTTTTTTCAATTCTAAATTGTCTTTTTGCAATTCTCTTTTGTCTTTCTAAAATACAAAATATAATTAAAAAAGACAAAAAAAGAAATAAAATACAGACAAAATAGAATTTTTAAATTTAATTTAGTATTGGAAAAATGCATAATAGAACTAAAAAATTAGCTAACTACTTAAAATCTTATTAACACTTTGATTAAGTAACTAACTAATTTCACTAACTAAGTAGTCTTATTAATTAACTATTTCTTTTGTTGGCAGAAGGCCTAGTGGTAGGTGCGTAGGGTCTCTCGATACAGTCGCTTCAATTTTGATGCTGGCCATCCCTATTATCTCTCTAGGTATGGAAAATATTCTTCTCTTGGATGCGATATCGACAACACAAAAACTCATTCAAAATGTTTTTCGAAAATAAATAACTCATTTGAAAATACAGAAAAATATTTTATTACTGTGTAAAAATGTTCTTCTACAAATATTAACGGGACACTGGTCAACTAGCGCAAATGTCCGTTTTATCTCTGGCTTTATCACTTGAACCAATCAAAACTTGAATGCCAAAAAATGAAAATTGTCTGCTTTAAGTTAAATAAAAATCTTAAAAAGAGAATTATTTTTCAAAAGCCTGTAATTTGAAGGGTTAATGTAGTTTTACATAAAATTACTAAATGTCGTCTTCTTTTTACCGGAATCAACTGTGCTAAATTCTAGAGATCATTTGCATCAGTTACAAGTCAGAGTGGAATCAAATAAATTAATGTAATCAACAATTAAAACAAAGTTTAGAATAGAGTAGATTGATTCAATGAAATAAGTTCTATCTCATACGGCGGCTACTATTTGAAATTTTGTATCCCCCTTGGCCTCAAGGTATATCCAGAAAATTAAGGTGAAAGATGGGGTTCCTTAGCGTTAAAAAATAAAAAACATATTTATAAAAATAAATGGTTTTAAAACTAGTACGGTTTTGATTAAAATATTTATTTACCATTTAGTAAAATTTTTTCTTATAATATATAGTGAATATAAGTGTAATAATACATATAATATAAAGTAAATCCTCTCAAATAAATTATAAATTTATTTAAAAATTGAGACTATCAAGAAAATCTTTCTGTGAACTATTTTATAATTATAATGTTTTTTTCATTGATAAAATTTCAAAGGATTTTAGGGTTTTTGATCATATATGAAAGTTATATGTCACAAAGTGTAGAAGGTATAATGGTTATTATCAATCAGAAGTCATTCCTACTAAAAAACTTCATTTTTTTAATTTTAATTCTGATTCTAGAGGTTTTATAATAATTTTTGATATCTAATGTAAGTTCTGATAGTAATTCAGAAAAATGTTGCTAGCAAAAACAAAATTTAAGAAAATAATTTTTACCTGAAATATGTATAACAAAAATTTATTACTATTTTGTTAATTTGATGTATATAATAATGTTTTATATTGCAAGCGACGCAAAGTCCCACGTCACATTTAACAAAATATACATCTACTTTTACCATTTTTCGTTTTAGAAATGGTTTTTTATCCATTTCTCTTCATTATAAAATAAATGAAAGGAGCTTTACCAAACTTATTTAAATAGTATCTTACGATTTCTCCCATAAAATCTAATAAAGATTTCAATCCGCCAGTTTTTTTTGTGTAGGAACAAGCATTACAAATTGCTGCGCTAAGCATCCCATTTTTTCAATTTTAAGCTATTTACAGTAAGCAAAATATTGTTAAAAGAAAATTTATCAAAGTCAAAGACTGAATTTGTATTAAACGAATAGTTGGAAAAATCTATGCTGGAACTTGACATATTAGGATAGTCGTTGAATTTTTCTATGAAAAGATTACATCGTCACAGAATGATATGTCATTTCCCCATTATTCAGCAAGCTTATTGTAGGCACGGCATATTTTTTTTTAGTAATTTATTATTTTTTTCCCAGTTTTGTTTAGAACTATTTAAATTTGAAAAGAAGTCATAAAAAAATTCTTTTTAAAGTTTTTTAGACATGTATAAAAGTCTATTTCTAAGCAATAAGAACTTTTCTTGTAAATCATAAGAAGGGGATTCCAAGAAAAAAACTCATTTTAAGCTCAAATTTATAATTTTTTAAAATCTTTTCAAATTCTTTAAGAAACAATTTAATCTGAAAAGAAAGAGAGGATGGTATGCGATATATGTTATTGATATATAAATTAGTGTTGGGTTCAAGGAGACCGAGACAGTGAAAATTTCAAAATATTTTCTATCCAAAAAACTGTCATATGTATGATAATTAATGTAAAAAGCTAAGCCAGAGTGAGAACTTAAAGAAGGGGGAACAGAAACCAAGTTATATCCATAAATATTGACATCCTTAAAACTATCACAATTAGAAAGCCATGTTTCTTGCAGATAAATGAGATTTAATGCAGTTTTATTGAGAGAACTGAAGTTACCTACAAAGTATTGCAATGAGTTTAACTTGGATATAAGAGATTGAATATTTAAACTAATGATTTTGGAAATAAAAAGATTGAAAGAATGATCACAATTAGAAAAACTTGAAGAAAAGAAAGATGAGAAGAGTCTTTGAAGCAAGAAAAATCAAAAATATCTCTCATATTATCAGGGTATGTATTATAATTAGCACTTATCATTGAATAAAATTAGAATAATTGACTTAACATATTCTAAATTTTTTATTACCAAAGGACACTTAATGCTACATGAAAAATGTTTAATATATTTTAGATTATTTTTCACCACTTTAAATTCTCCTTATTTTCCATCAACCCTTTCGTGACGAGTGTATCATATATGATACATAAACAATTTTACCTTCGTCTGCTTTTTCAAATAGTTTTGTATATGAATCTTCTGCTTTTTAATAAATATCGTCTGATTTTTCTGGTCACGAAAGGGTTAAAGAAATATCATTTGGTAGATTGGCAGCTATTAGAGAGCTGTTCGTAGAATTCAATAAAATTGCAGTAAATTGTTGATTCTCGATGAATTACTTACGTTAGAATACCGGGATTCCCAAAAAGGAGAGCGCACCTTTAAATCATAAGACTTCATTTGGAAACCTACACATTGATGATAATGGAAATATGCTGAAAAGTTTCTATAAACTCAAACGAAATAAATTTTTTGCAATGTCAAAAAAAGAAAAATTTATAAGATGCTTTTATAAAAAAAAGTCAACATACTTATCTATTTTTTACTTTTTTTTTGAAGCAATCATTCTTAATTTAAAACTTCAAGACATAAATCCAGGCAGTATTGCACACTACGATATGATCAGTGCTTTTGTTGAAAAAATTAACTCAGGAGACGGAAAGTCCAAGTTGAAAACGTTTATTCGTTTTTTGACCTAAACTTATTGGAGGAGTCAATAATTGAGATATGAATAAAGAAATCTTGTAATATTTGGATTCGCTTTATGAAGAATTTTACAATATATTCCACAGGTTTCAATGCATAAAGATACTTGGAAACTGGCAAGAAACGCGTTCAATATTGATGTTGATTCATTGGACACTTGATGAATTTTGGGTAAAATATCATTCCATTTACCCAAAACATGGAGAAAAGTCTCTACGATTTTGTCGACCTATCTTTGTGAGGTAGGTTTTGCAGCCTTGTTGTATTAAAAACAAAACAACGAAATTGACGTCTTGCCGAAGCGATTTGCGTTGCTCACTTTCTTCCTTGAGGTCTAGAATTGTTAATCTTGTGAAAACTAAGCAACAACCCCCCTCACACTCTTGTCATAACAATAAAAACATTATATTTAATATTTTTCATAAACGTTGTAATTTATTTTTGTGTATGAAAAATATCTATTATTACATTTCAATTATTTTTTATTTTTAAACTAGGGGCGCAAGATTTTATAATAAGCAAAAAGGGGGCGTTGTTCAAAAAGTTTAGGAACCACTGCATTAGATGAAACTTTGCATGTTAGAAGAGTTGGAGTCCATTTCAATGTTTTCAAGAGTCATCCGAGTATTGTTTACTTTTTAAATCAATAAATGCTGTGAAGTATCCATTCACATTTTTATTGTTGCTTATGCTGAAAAGCCAAACATGAAGAGGGAGAATTTTACGTTTTCGGAGTTAACCCGTTTAAGACCAAGCAAAGCAGACGATATCTAAAAAAACGCAGACGATTTATATTCAAAGTCATTGAAAAAAGCAGACGAAGATGAAATTACTTATGTTCCAAAATAGGAACATTGGTCGTAAATGGGTTAAGTTTATGGCATAAGGGTTAAGCGAATCATTGTCTCTCAAAGAAAGAAATATTACTATTCGTAGGCTTTGCACTTCTTTCGAATTGGTTAAATGAAAGGTATTCCCCATAAAATTAAGTATATTGTTTTACGTGATAATTTTTCATATAAAGTTTGTTACGAGAGGGAAAACAATAAGTTGTTGGTAACAAATCAAAAGGTAGAGATGAGATGTCCTTTTATTAACATCTCATCCCTTCATCGATGAGTGACTCTAGATGAAAAGAAGCCACAAATTTTTAAATTTTATGACTAGACAAAAGGAGGAAGAGAGGTAGTTGACCATAAAATGATATCATTTTCAACTGCGAGGAAATGCATCAAATGGACTGCTTTAGCTTTTTCTTGTATTCTAAACACAGCTAGAATTAATGCAACGTTCTAAAGAATTGTTTAAATTTTGTCTATTCATTTATTCTACCCTTTTTGGAGCAGAGACGCAGAGTTGGACTGAGAACTGAAATATTGAAACATCAATTTTTGATAACAGTAGTAAAACCACAGAAGGTCACTTTGCAGAGTATTGGGTCAAAAAATTCTGTAGTTTTTGTTTGGACAATGTAAAGAGCAAAAATCACAAATAAAAAAGAATAGATTGAGCAAGGTGAAGAAACAATATAAAAATTGTAAGAAGTCTATTTGTAAAAATCATGCTTTCATTCTTTGTTCATCAAGATGCTGTTAATTTTCATTTTAACCCATTTACGACTAATGTTCCTATTTTGGAACATAAGTAATTTCATCTTCGTCTGCTTTTTTCAATGACTTTGAATATAAATCGTCTGCGTTTTTTTAGATATCGTCTGCTTTGCTTGGTCTTAAATGGGTTAACCTACTGTTTTTTTGTATCATTTTTCTGATACTAATCTTATTATAAAATGTATTTCGTAAATTTAAATAAATTGTTTTACATATCACATTTTATTTGAACAAGTAAGTGGTCATTTTTTATCTTTCCTAAGGTTTTAATTTAATTGATGTCTAGTCATCTTTCATAACTCATTATACAATATTATACATGGAATACAATATTTCTTGAAATTCAAGCCATTTCACATTTTGATTATGCTAATATTTACGTTATATTACATTAGAATAAGTAATTTTCATTACAATCTGTTGAAAAGTATATGTATTGATGGCCTAAATGAAGCCTACCCCTCTCGTCAATCGTACTTGAAAAAATGAAAAGTAACAATTAAAAAATAAAAGAAAAAAAACGAAAACATTTATGTAGTTAATTTACGAAAAGACAAGAAATGAGCTACAATGGAACATTGAATTTCGTTTAAAGACGGTTGTGAAAAAATGTCGCTCTGCAAAATGACTTAGTACAACACCAAGCACAGAAACGAACACACACAGATACCTAAATATTAAAAAAATTGTAATTATATTTTTTCAAATATGTGATACTCGCTCTCTTTCTCTGTGCTAGTGAGCCAGCACCATAATTATTTAGCTCTTTGCGGAATCTATTAATATTATTATTGTTGTAGGAAGAACTCACACGAAAACTCACTTTCTCGTACTCATAATATTGCTCCGTTATTCCTTTGCGGGTATAGAAAACAACAAGATAGCTGCTACTTTATGTGTATTGTGTTCTCTTAGTTAGTTGTGTGTGTGGGAGTGTGGCATGCAGAAATGCCTGATTGGCATAGATATACCACCACAATGTGTAAAGTATATGGAAAGAGATGTGCATGCGTAGTACCTGCCTGCGTGACAACTTACTCACACTAATGACAAGACTTCATTATTCACTCGCTTTTCACTTGCTCTAGCTTACTTACTTAGCTACAAACGCGCGCAGCTATTTTCTCTCATCTCATCTCTCATCCTTCACTTTTAGTTTTAACTCTTCTCGTGAAATTTTTTTCTTCTCCTCACTAATTCTATTTTGAATAAGAAAATCTTGAATGAGATCGCTCACCACCGCTTTTTCTCCATGCCTTTCTCTCTCTCCCTCTCTTGAGTAAGATTTAGGATTAGCACTACTTTCTCATTTTTTTATATTTAAAAAGAAATTTATCGTTATTTACGATGTTTTGGATCTGATAAAAAATTTTCACCTAATGTGTATATCGAGATGAATTTTTGCCATTCGAAAATATTGTAATTTTACATATTTTGTATATAAATAAATTGTTGTCGTGAGCAACGTCCAAAAACTAAATTAACCTTATATTTTTAAAACTATCTAAAAAACGAATCATCTGATTAAATAATAATTAGCTAACTATCTAAAAAAGGGTATTTTTGAAGAGTAGGTTTTTGAACAACACTATAAGCCAATGCTTCTTAAACGGTGCCCAATCTGTCTCAAGATGCAAAAAACTACCAAATAATCGACAGCATATGTAGTATGTACTTCTTCATATTTTTTATTTTAAAATTTTGACCGATTTTTCCATATTAATTTCAATGGTGCGCCCCAAAGTTTCAGTTATTTCAAAGGTGCGCGATAGGGGAAAAAAGTTTGAGAAGCACTGCACGCAAATATCAAATTGGGCCCCGTGCCTTGAAGAAGCCCCGCCGCAGTGGGCCTTTTTCTTTATTATATGAGGTTTAAAATACTGAAGAACTTGAAGCTCTGAAAACTTTCTTTCAACCCAGAATTAAGCCTTATGCTCTTTTTGAACACCTGATAATAATAGATTTATAACATTTCCTAGTGCTTTTATTGCCTTGAGGATTTATTTAACGATGCCAATGAGGTCTACGGTTTCACAAGAAAGACTTAACGGTTTGGCAATGCTTTCTATAGAAACGAGATGCTAAAGCTATTAACTTCGGAAATATTCTAAAAGATTTTGCTTATAAAAAAGCTAGAAGAGTCTTTTTCTAAAAGAGAATATGTAATTGCCTAGTTTGCCTCTCCTAATGTTAAAAGTAGAAACTTTAAAAGTATCCATATTGCCTTTAAATGTCTTTATAACAACCATTAAATGTCTATTTTTTGGTTTGTATGTGTTTTTTTTATATGAAATATAAACACCGATAAATTTTACTATGGATATAGTTATGATGACATATATAGAAATAATTTTTGTTTAAATTACGTAAAAACATTATGCGCCATTTTATTTCTTTTTTCTGTACCTACATCTATATATTCGGGGAGAAGAGAATTTTTCTTCAAAGTGAGAATTAGGATTTCGCTACTGGCTTCTTAGGTACACACTTAGTCAAAGCAAATGATTCTAATTCGCATATTTCTTGACTTTGACTTAGTAAAAGTGGGTTCGAACTAAAATTTACCAATTTATCCATAAATAAAAAAATTTGACTTAAAAAAATCTGGCCCTTTTCTGTATTTTAAGTGACATCCCAAAACGGATTTTGATTTGATTTTTTTAATTCTAATCCTGACATGTGATTGGCACTTTGATTGAAAAGAACTTTAAATTGAAAAAAGACAAATTTGAAAAAAAGGACAAAATAGAATGAAAAAATAAGATATTAGATATGAAAAAGACCAATTAAAATTGTAAAAAAGAATTTAGAATTGAAAAAAGACAAAATTGAACTAAAATGGTATAAACCAAAATGCCTTTCCTCTTTATGGATATTAAGAAAGAAAAAAAACATTTATAAATTAAGCTTACTAGAAGAAAGAAAGTAGAACGAATTAACTATTTTATGAAAATGACCTATAGCGAAATATCTATTACTGAATAGCAACTTTTTGGTATTCGGTACCAAAATTGTAGCGTTGCAATGAGTTGATATTTTTAATATATTTTGAAATGTGAGTGTGAGACACCTGAAATTCAAAGAAAGTGCTCAACTTATATGTCTATCTAAAGTTTTGTAGCATGGAAATTTTCTTTCAATTTTGTGCATACTGCGTGAGAGTGAGTGAGTTGTATACTTTCGTGAATACCAATCCTTCTTTTGTTGTTTGTGAAGTTAAGTAAATATGTTTAATGTTTATGACGTAATGTGCTCTTTCATCACTTAAAATCACACCTGCCTTACTTCGAAAACTTCTTCCCATTTTTTTGCTCTTGTTTCTCTTACCTCAGGTATATTCTATTCTATTTCCCTTAAGATATATATTTCAAACAAAGGATTTCTATAATGGAAAAATTGAAACTCAAACCCCCCTCACATTTAAAGTTTATGACTTCTCATTAATATTTTTACAATAAATTTTTATGTGATATTATTAATTATTATCTAAAACAGTGGTTCCTAACCTAAGGGGCGCGAGTAGCTTCTAAAAGGCGAGGCGTGAGTTCTTAAAATAAAAAAATTTCTGAAACTTGAGAAAATATTAAGAATTTTATGAATCTATTTTTTGTGTTGAATAACTTGATGTATTTTTTCAATTTTGAGTTGTAGTGTCAAATAAATAAATTCAGTCATTTACTCACTAATAATCAAATAAAATGTCAAAATATCACTAATAATAATTGCTAAAAAGTTATATCAGTATTTCACTAATTTATATTCGTAGTCAATAAAAAGAATATATAATATAATATTTTTTATTTTTCTTCAAAATTTAGGAGGGAATTAAATGTGTAGATGCAAGGAGCGGGAGAGAAAGGTTTGCTTTAAAGGGGGCGATGGTAAAAAGGTTGAGCGCCACGGTAAAGAAATTTCTTTATTTTTTCACAATTTTTTAATAATAGTATACTTATTTGTTAGTTTATCAAACTGGCTAGCTAATAAAAATAAAATGTATAGTTTGAAAAATTAATATGTTTAACGCGTTAACGCCCAGAGTCTCTATAGTCGACTTTACAAAAATAAAATCGTTTGCGTTTATCAAAGCTCTTTAAATACAAATCTTCTGCTTTACATTAGATATCGTCTTATTATTCTGGTTGTTAACGTGTTAAATAGGAACTAACAAACTAAATAAGTATATACTTTTAAAACGTTTTATTCTTTAATCTATTTCAGTTCTATACGTACCTTAGGTCTTTGTCAATTGTTAAAATGATGAGTGCCAATAACTTTTGTTACTCTGTCATTCGCCGTTTACTCGTTACTAGGGTGTGCAGCCCGATTCATTTTTTTATTCCTGCGGAACGGAGTCTGCGAAACAAAATATATTTACCACGGGGTATCCCTATGTATGTATATATAAAAATAAGTATGCTTTTATCAGTTAAAATTTAATGGAATTGTCAATAAAACATATTTTAAAAAATATTTTATAAATAATAAATCTAAAAGAGTTTTATCATCAAGTCTATTTCTTATTTTTGATTTGAAAAAACACATTGAAGAAAAAATTTTCTCAAATAGATGTTTTTATCTTTAACATTATATAATTTGTGACTTTCAGTATTTTCTTTATGTTGTATTTTATAACAAAAAATAGATTTAAATAAATTTATATACTTATAAAAAGAATTCATAAATTATATATACCCTGGGGTTTTTACTATTTTGCCTCCGGGTATGGGATGACATTTTCTCAGATCTACCAAAGCGTAACGGGATAGGAGTCCCCGAGTGGACTCTTACTCTTCCACTTAATTCAATTCTAAACTCGAAACCTCGGATTAATGGAAAAAAGCGTATGTATAAAATTGTTTCCATATTTTGGTAGAATTCAGCGCTGAGAGCTCCAAATGTGCCAATGGAAGCCTTGTGTCTGTTTTTGTGTGAGTAAATACATTTATTCAACATACAAAAAATATAATTTGGGAGAGGAGGGAATTTCATTATTGAATAAAAAAAGATAAAAATCAAGTGTTTAATGAAGAAATTTTAGTTTTTAATTTGTTAACAATTTCAGGTTCGAAAAGTAATCGAGTGCTCTTCTTTTTGAATTAATTTTCATATAACGTATAGGAGACGAATTTTATTTCTTTGGTCATTGGTGGACCATTTTGGCGAAAAGGATTTAAGAAATGTTATCAATTGTTGAAATGCTTATTTTAACCATAATTTAACTACGCAAACTTCTTTGAGTGCAATGATTCTTAGCAGTATGTTTTATCGAAAATTGAAATAAAACAACAACTTTCATTTGTAAGTTTGGATATTTTAATTCTTAGCAGGAGTTTGAGTATCAAGAGAGATAAATAGGATGATTGGTGTTGGGCAGATCCAAAATCTAGAAAGACTGAATTAGGAAACAGCACTTTATATAATATCTTTTTTAATTTGACATTAAAAAAACTAATGGATTTGGGCCAGTTTGTAAAGTTAAGTTTGAAATCTTTTATCAAAAATCAATATCTTTAATTTCCCATTAAATTCTATTTGAAAATATTCAAAGAAATATGATCCTCAAATAAGTAACCAATAACCAACCAACTAGCTAAGATGTATTTTTGAAAGAGGGATTATATATACTATACGAAATCATTTTACCTATGTCATAAATTTGTGATTTTCCAAATTATGATTCCGCCAACTGTACATCGCAACAGGGAATCGGCAAATTGGAAAACAACTAACGTCTACCGATTTATAGATGTAAAGAAGTTTCTGACATTCTGCGTTTCTATAGGGAGATAGAGAAACGAGAAACAAGGATTAGATGTTGTTTTTCAAGAGAGTAGTGATGACTATTTTCAAAAGCTGATAATACACCGTCACATTAAGGTTACACTGCTTTGTTTTTTTGCCTCAGCCTTCAAAGAGTTTTCTCCTCGTTCAAGTATTGCAGTCCTTAATCTTCCAATATATATATTGTACTGTTTTAAATAGTCTAAGTTTTAAATTTATAAATGGTCTTTTTAAGTTTGAAATTGTCTATTTTAAGTTTTTTTCAAATGGATGATAATATGATTAAATATATTTTTGCATTAAGTTCCTCCTTTTTCAAGTTCAATTTTTTATATTAGAATTAACGTAAAAAATACGAACTTAGCCCATTTAATCCCAGAAAAAGCAAACACATACCTTAGATTTTTAAAAAGTTTATCATTTTTATCAAATTATTGGGTATATCGCATTAATGAATATATTTCATACATTCATCAAATAGACTAAACTTAGTGTGTTCACAAACAGATTAAGCCTTAACGCGAAAAAGGATGAAAAAAGGAATTAAACATATAGAATTAACTGACTAAATTAACAACTATATCTACATAATAAACTAACAAATGAAAAATACTAAGTCATAATTTAATTTCTCTTTATAACAACTATCTAATTTATTAATTGATTTTTTCATAATTTTAATGATAAATAAATAATTGGATTTCATATTTCATTTTGTTTGTTACATTATTTTTGAAAAGAGTAAAACTAGGATTTTATTGTTCACATGGGGCTATTGGGAACATATTTTTCTTCAAAACGTCCGTTTATTTTTCCCAATATATATTTTTTCAATTTCTTTTTTCATTGCCTTGGGTAGTGGGGGGAGGGCAAAATGGACTGCCAATGTATCTATTTTGTTACTATTTAATTAAATAATCTGGGAAGTTATCTAACTAACTGATTAACCTGGTACCAATACGAGCTGATTGAATTAAATTTGAGACGAATTTATTTAATTTTTATAGGGTTAGTTAAACTTGCAAACTGCTTTAATAATTGTAAATACTATTTTTAGAATTTCTTATACTAAAAGCCAATAATTTTTAGATAAGCGTAAAGAATAGTAGAGTAGCCCTTCTAAGATATCACTGACATCTCTATAATACTCTTTAAAGTGTCGTATTTCAAGAAAAGCCTTTATGGAGCAATTTTTAAAGTTCCGCCTGAAACCTGTGACGTGAAACAACAGTTGTCTTATGATTAAACTATTCTAAAAAAATATTTCAGCTCATTTCAAATATTTGGTGTTTAAAAATGCTTTGTTTTCTAAAAATCAGAGAAATCTGTAACTCCAATTTGAAGTCTCATTGCTTACAATAAAAACTTTTCAATTGTCCAAAGTTCCATTTTCAGTTTTTCTGATTTTAGCAAGTTTTAATTTAATATTTGAAAAAAAAATTTATATTAATATTAGTTTTAATTAATATATGAAACATTAATTTGAATTTGGATTATATACTTTAACATTATGATTTTTTTGCTACCTAGATATAAAAGTCTTATTTCTTTAGGCATATAGATTTGAAATAAAGTGAGAAGAATGAAAAAAAGTAGAGACTGGGAGAAAATTTTTAATTATTAGATCAGATGAATTTAACTTTTTAGTTCACTATATGACAAATAGATTATGCAAAACTAAGTTCTTTGAAATATTTATTAACAATAAAGCGTAATTTCAAGGTGTATTTTAATTTCATAAGTGACATTTTGCAAAATGTTGTTTTAGAGAGAGGTAAAATTATTCAAGCATCGTTTGTACTTGGTGCATAAATTCAATATCGTTTAACGGATTAAGTATAGACATTTAAAACCTATTCAATATTCATACAATTCAGAAGTGAGTAAAGAAGAACACATACACATTTTAATGTGTATTAAATGAAAAAAGAATGAAATAAGTCAGCAACATCTATATTTCTACCTGAGACAATCTCCTAGAACGAAGCTAGTTGTTCTACGGTTAATGATTGTTAACCGTATGTTAACGTTACCTGTATTTCATAGTCAAAATGTGCACAAGAAGAGAAAGATAATTATTGGAAGAAAATATAAAATTTCAACAACATAATTATGATTATTTGAACAATTTCTAGTGGAATTATGTGTGCGATTGCGTTCTTTCGACTTCTTAGAGATGGAAGTGCGTTAGAGTAAAGAAGTGATTTCCAAACTGAGAGGCGTGTCTCTTTGTGAGGCGCAAATTTTTAAGAAGTCAAGGGCAAATTATTTTGAAAATTTGTTTGATACAATTTTCTATTGTTTATTTGTTCAAAACAAAATATGTATAAACCTATAAAATTTTTTCATTGGTAAATAGCCTATATTATTAAATGTTAAAATGAGAAGGAGAATATTCAAAATTATTATAAAATTTTTAACATTTTGTTAAGAATTTTTAACAAAAATAGTGTTGACAGTGCAACTAAAATGTGTTGGAAAGTCATTTTGATAGTGGCATGAAATCCTTAAGGATTTAAGTGGATTCATGAAATTTCTGGTTTGACAATTTTACCGTAACATATATAAATATCAAAAAATGTTCTATGCTCACTTAATCAGTTTACCTTATTGTTTAAGCTTTCAGAAATAAGATCGATACATCATAGTAAAAGTTGCAATCGTTTCTTGTGAGCATTTTGGCAGATTCAAAACCTTTAAAACGTCAAAACCAACAACTTTCTTAGACCCAGATATGCAACTATTGTTAAGTAAAGAAGATGGAGAGAATGCAAACTGCCACGTTACTGAGTGTGAATCGGGCATCTCAAGTGAAGAACTGAATCACTCCCAGATTAGCCTGCTCACCAGCATCCTAGAAGAAGATATTGAGGTGAAGAACAAATCTTCTTCCTACTACAACAACAACACCTCGTCAACTCTCCCAAACAAAATCGTTTCTTTTCCCAGCTTGAAAACCAAGTTGAAGGCCTTCATCAAAAGCCTGCGTCACGAGTTGGTTTGTGAGGGAATTCGTTTGGTCGACATTCGCATGAATGGAGGCGCAGCTTCGTACGTCATCTCGGATGGCAGTGAAAAGTTTTACAATGACGTCGACCTGCTCTTCTTCACGGAGGAGAACAGCAAGGATGGGGGAGGAGGAATCAGCCAACACTTCGACGTGATCAAGTGTTGTGTATTTGCTGCAATATATAAATTGATCTCTAAGCAGGACGATGAGGCACGGCAAAAATTATCTCCGCACAAAGATGCGACAACAATTAACAATCACAAGAAAAACAACAAGTCCGACTTCTGCAGAGTCCTAAAAGACGCCTACATCCAAAAAATGGTCAAGATCACCAATAAAGATAATTCAGATGCTTGGAGTTTGTTCTCCTTCCAAAATGTGAATGGCAAAAACATTGAATTCAAATTTGTCATATCAATGCTGCGTCAATTTGAATTCAGTGTTGACTCCTTTCAAATCATCCTTGATCCCTTTCTCAATTTTGATTCGTCTTCCTCACCAATCAATCAAAGTAAACATGATGCAAACATGATTTTCTGTAATCACGACTGTGATGATAACGGATGGGAGGAAGACGTTAATGAAATTACACTGTACCCGCGTATGTTTTGCGAGAGCGCATATGGCGACTTTCATTCAGCATACCGCCACTTAAAAGAAAAGATCATATCCACTAAGAACCCGGAGGCCATCCGTGGCGGAGGCTTGCTCAAGTACTGCGAACTTCTAGCCAAAGGCTACTCCACCCCCGATCCCACCAACACCAATCTCGAACGCTACATGTGTTCTCGTTTTTTCATCGACTTCAACACGTATGAAAAGCAGTGTAAACAAGTCATCTCCTACATCTGGAATCACTTCAAGTGTTCGCGCCAAAACCAACGGCACATTCTAGAATATCTCGCTTTCTTGAAGCGCGTTATAGCAAAGAGTGCTTTGTGCATCATGCACGATGAAAAGTACCTCATTTTATCCTTTCTAGACTTTTTATTTTTCCAAGTTCCTCCTGTGCACCAACATCACTTTCAACTCACTACGAATCTACACCTTCTTCATCACCCCCAACCTGGCATTATCTCATTCACGGAATGCTCTACTTTTTTAGAAAAAGCTTCACCTTTTTACCCGCAACAAGCCTGCACCGCTGTCAACAAATCTCCTTCCTGCGTACAAGCGATAAACCACGCCACCTGCAAACACTTTCCCGACAATAGGGCAGGCTATTTTTACTTTTTAAGCAGTTAGTACACGAACAGATTATTTTTAAACCTTTTTTTTCTGTACCTATCATCTATCTCTCTCCAACATAGTTACGCAATATTGTGTTAATATCTTTTTACTCATGAACAAGATGAAAGTACTTAATTTCTTATATAAGCACCCACTCACATAAACATCTCAGAAGCTGTTTCAAACTTTTGCATCTAGTCCACTTCTCCGTCCAATCAAGATCCATGATTTGAATAAATAAGAAACATTTAACCAACAAAAAAGTACTTATTTTCATATATTGATAATTATTTAACTCTATTTTTCTAAGATTATTATAAAGAGTATATATCAAATCTTCTGTGACACACTACTTTTGAAAAATAATGGATATCAATTTTTTGCAAAATGTTTATTTTGTTTTAGGATTATTGTCATCATCAAAGTTATTGGATTTATTATTATAATAATACATGAGAATTTATTTGTTCGTCCATTTCATATTAATTAATATTTACTATACTACAATACACCTCTTGACCTTTTGTTATTTTCTTTCTCTGCGCTATGAAAAATGTTATATGAAGAAAATTTAAGTTTGATTGTATTCAATTAAAAATGTTTGTGTAAGTTTTAGCAAAAAAAATAATTTTTTACCATAATAAAATTTAATGAATTTGTTACATTCTTTATTTTTTTCTCATTTATTGCTTAAAATAGGTATTGCCAATTTTTTATTTGTATGCGTTTTGATATTCAGGAAAAAATAAGTTAAACCATATTTTCAAAATTAAAAAGTTTTAGTTTTTGTAAAAATATTTTAAAAATGACATTATCTAACACTAACCATTAAAAAACTATTCTTAACAGGGCTAGATTTGAGAATATGCTATGATTCTTTTTTTACGTTATTAAAAATTGTCTCTATCCCTTCACAAAAAGACCCTAATTTTTACCAAGTGGTCCTCCTATTTTTATTATTTCAAATTAAAACTCGGAGCAATTGCAGAAAAATATCAAATTAAAAGCACAACATAATCTAGGTCTAGTTGAATGCATATTCAAAAATACAATGACTTTCACCTCTACTCTAATATACTCTGGAAAGTCTAACTATACTGTAGTAATATGCGATTGAATAAATATTTAAAATCACAATAATCTTTACACCGTTGTCTGGGCTTTGTTGTTATATCAAATCATGCCCAAGGCAAATTTTATCCTAAATGGTAGTAATATGTAATCGATTATAGTGAATAAAATTATGAGAGTTTATTGGATGTCTACATCCTCTTGAGGGTTCGGAAGATAGTGACTAAAAATATGAAGGGTTGTGTCGCGTGTCCAAACTCTTGAGGTTTTGGAAGATATCAAAACATATGACAGATGAGTTTGGAAACTCAATATATGAAATTAGTTAACATTTTCTAAACCATCCTATATATTTTTTTATAAATTAAAAAAGATTATTAAGTTTTATATAATGCATACATTACAAAATATTTATTTATATACTAAATATGTATTGACCACTTATATAGTCAAGAATATAAGAAATTACGATTGCAAATCTGTAGCTAGAGGAAAAACTGACACTAAATTGGAATTGAGAACTTCAAAATTTGTTTAAAAAAGTTATATGAATCAATGCAATAATTTTTTTGTTGCACAGTGGAATCAATGTTGAAATTAGTTAAAGTAAGAACTTGATTTACTTAACATATTAATGAATACATATTGAAAAGTAGATTCCATATTCAAAGTCAGTATAAAATTTGAAACATTTTGATGTGTTACGCGTCATGATTAGACTTAACTTGAGGGAAATTTCAAACTTTGGATCCTTGTATACTCTACATAAGAATAAAAAAAGGTAGATAAAACCAAAGTTTTATAGCCACAATGAAAAAGTTCTTATTTTAACCCATTTAAGATCAAGCAAAGCAGACGACTTTAGTAATTCCTATTTAATTCCATTAAAAGTAGGAATTTGTCTGCCTTCCCTTTGGGAACATTGGTTGTAAATCTGTTAAAATTGTTGAAAATAATCAATAAATCCACGTTGAAATAAGTATTGAATAAGACGTAGAGGTACTAAATTTTTATATGAATATTTATCATAAAGTGGCTTTCATATTTAAATTCAGACTTAATTTTTAACCCTGGAATCATTGTTACGCAAGCTGTAACTTATTTTCATAATGAAGTGGTTTTAGCGATGTGCCAATTGTACTTTGAATGTCAACAAAGATTTAGCGTGTTATAATAGTCAATTTGTAAGAATATTTATTCATTTATGTTCGTAACAATCTTAATGGACACGATGAAAGCACAGAAAGCAAGTAGAGATGACTGATGAGTCGCATAAAAAAAATAAACGCCAAATAATTTTAACAAAATAGTTTGTTTTTTAAAGAATACGCTAAGGTCACTCTTAGTAATTATTAGATTGGATTGGTAGAAAATTGAAGAAAAGACAAAAAAATTTTATATTAACCTTAACATCAAAGTAGTCAATTTAGACAATTTTTTATCACCTGAAGTTTAAAAATACTTTTGTCTTTTATTATAGTGTGGTATCTTATTTTAAAAACATTAATAAAATTACTTAAGTAACAAAAAAATATATTGAACAAAAAACTGATATCAAATAATTAAGGGATTTTTTCAAAATAAACTAAATATCAAGAAAACTTTCTTAAAGTTGGATAATGAGTTTAAAACAGTATAAATCAAGACTTTAAAGCAAAATGATATTTTAAACTATCCAATATATGTTATGGCTACTTAGAAAACCTTCCTAACTAGTTTCATGTCAAAATAAAAGTGTTTTTTTCATTTGAAAAAAAATCAAAACATATTCTTTATTGGTACGTTTTTAACCCAAATTTGCATAGAAAGTATAGGACGATCATTAGATTTTGTCATATTATTTCAAAATTTTAATTTTTATAAAAAAAACCTATATATTCCTATTACAGTCAGACCTCGTTAATCCGACATCGTTGGTACCTAAGTTTTTTCTGTCGGATTACGAAATGTCGGATTAATGAAGTTTGTTGTAGTGTAACTTCAAATTTCTATAGAAACACTCAGCTCAAGCATAACTATTTATATTCTTGTCAAACAGAGTGTAAAAAGTATAAAAAAAATATTTAAAAAATATCTTTCAAGCTTTTCAAAAAAAATCTTTAATAGAAGTCGAACTTTCAATTGATTTTGGTTGTAAATCATAGTATAAAGCCATTAAATTCTGGTGATGACGAAAATGTAGTTTCGGGTTGCACTCAATGAAATTCAGAACAGTTGAAAGTGCTTTTCTAGCTTCAACTAAAGTAGTTGGAGGTTTATATTCATAATCTTCATCGTCTTTCAAATTTTTGTCACTTTCTACTTCAGAAGATGAAACCAAAGTGATGATTTGTTGCTCAGTTAACATTTCAGCTGTTTCAATGTTAGCATCAACATTTGCATAAGCGCTTGCTGACATACTTCCCAAACTCCGGTTCGAGAAGAATGAGTAATTCTTGAAACTCACATAAATCACTTGTTTTTAGCATCTCTCATGAGTCTGTCAAAGTCTTTAAGCCAAATCAAAAAATAATTGTGGTCATCCAGGCTGACTTATTTGAATAATAATCACAATAAACTTTGGGATCGAAATTTTTGCCAAAGCATCGTGGGCGAGCAAATTTTGCGATTACAAGCGGTTTAAGTTTGTGTGTGGCACTAGCGTTGGCATAAAGTGCCACTGTAAGACGTTCTTTTTTTGCGAGAGTAGTATTCGGCTCCAAACGAAAAAAGAAGCCAGTTTCATCCATGTTATAGATGTTTTCTGGATCATAATTTTGAAGACCATTCTGCATTTTTTCTCTAAATTGTTGAACTTCGTTCATGCTTCAACTGGAGCTTTCTCCATGTTAAATAAAAAATTTGATACCATGACGTTTTTTGAAACGGTCAAGCCATTAGAGTATTTGAACTCGTTTCCAACATTCAGATCTTTTCCAAATACACGAACCTTCGAAATGAGAATATCATCATTTATTGAGGCGCCACGAGCTGATACGTCCGTGAACCACATATACAAAGCACTTTCCATTGCTTGATGTTGCGAAGTACACTTGTTTCATTCGTATCCATATTCAACACTTTTCTTTTTTAGACAAAATCACTTATTGTCGAACGGCCAATGATTGTTTGATAAATATTTGAAAAGCGTGAAGCTATCTCGTGTTGAGTGGATCTGCTTTGTACATGCATATCTCACGTTTTTGATTTACAGATAAGTCCACACGTGATCGTTTAGTAGAGTGGAAGATGCTACTGGAATTTTCTTAGGATTGATTAGACATTTAACTTTATCAGCGGAACGCCTCTGCACTTTCAAATAGATGTTCAAATTAAATACAAACTCGTTAAAAGGAAAAGAATATTTTAAAAGTTTTTTTCAATGAACTAGACGTAAGAAAGACTAAATATACCTAATTGATTATACATTTTTTATAATTCTTAATACAAACATCATGTAGCAATCACTTTCATTAGTTTGCACATGTGACTGATGATAAAAATCATAAATCAGTTATGTTACAATCTTGCATTCATCACGCTTTCTACACATAGATATGATGTGCTGTTGCTTCTTCTTTGCCCTACTTTTCGTCATCTTCTTTAGATAGAAAAGTGCAGTTTGCTCATTTGTTGTTATTTGTCATAATAATAAGTCTCCTCTATATTATATGATGTATTCAGCGGAAATATAAAATAAATTGTGTCGGATTAACAAGATTTACAGAACAGAGTGAGAACATTTTGTTTGATGAGAACGGTGTCTGAGTCGGAGTATGAATGTCGGTATAACGGGGTTAAATTCATTATGGAAAATGGTCACCATAAAATGTGTGTCGGATAGCGAGGTTGTCGGATAAACGGGATCTGACTGTAGTAGAAATTTAAGATGTTACATTACATTAAAAAAATTAATTAAATATTGAAATGGTGGCACGAAAAAAGTCGTTATCAAAAAAGTAAGCGAGTGTGTGAGTATATTATCTTCCAACTGATAAAAAATTTTGTGATCATAACTGTTATTTATTTATTTTTTTTCTAGGATTTTATATATTTTGTATCTAGCATTTATTTTAAAAATATGCAAATTTTCAATCATAAGAAATTTTAATTGGAAGTTGGTTTTCTCGAGTTCATCAAAAAAAAGCAAAACTATTATTTAAGTATATATAGTATGTCTGGCAAACGTGCTATACTTTGTATGTTGCATATACTTTCTACACATTTCGCAGTTTTCTTTTGTTGTATCCCATTGTCTTGCCGGACCACTGATATATAAAATATTGAAAAAAGTTTTAAACCACTGCTTGCCAAATTTGATATTGGTTTTTTTTCAGACCGCCGAATAATACTTTCCACCGCGCTTATAAACATACTTCATAAATTAACAGATGGAGATGGAACAGCTGAAGTCTGAAAAACGAAAACTTGCTTTTTTTGAAGTGCCGCATCTCTTTAGCTATATGCTGACAAAGTAATGAAATAAAAGCTGAGTACAGAAATTCATTAAATAAAAGATAATCTTCATTCATTACAAAACAATGTTTATGTGTTTCAATACAAATTTAAATTCATTTCTTTGCATCAATTAATGAAAAAGTACTCTTTTAATTACAAAAGTCGGAAAAAGTAACTTATTAAAAGATTCAAAACTAAGGATTAAATTTCAAAAAAAACAAAATTTTTTATGAAAGTAGAAGTTTTAGTGATAAACATACGATAAAAATATTTTAAAATAATTTCATTGCTAAGTAAATGAAAGATGAATTTTTCTATTTGGAAATCAATAAAAAATGTTCTCAATGTATGTAATCAAACATTGGTGGTATTGTAATGCATATGGAATAAATAAATCATCAAATCAAAAAAAAAGGATTTTGAAGAAATTATTACCAAAATATGTATGAAGATTTGGTTCGTTATGATTGGCATACTCTATCCATATGGCTCGTGGGATGTGACCAAATTTTGTAGTTTCACCTACATGATATGAAATTGAAAAAACTCCATTTCTTGCTCTGACTTAATTTTTTGACAATCCGCATTATATAATCCAAAATTGTATTCTTATGTTAGACGTTAGAAACGTTTTCAATTTAACTTTTATAGACAATTGAAATAAATATAAAAAATAATTCGATATTTTATCTCAAGTGGACTTATAATCATAAAATGTATTGAAAGACCGATAGTAATAATAATATTTCAAATAACAATGAGAAAATTATCAGCTTTATTTATTTATTTATTTTTTTTTTATTTATTTTATTTAGCAAGTTAACAATATAAAACATTAACATTGCAAAGTACTTCAAGAGCTCAAAAAGCCGTATTAGAAGTACTTAGAGATATACAATAAATCAAACATAAATTTTGCAATGTAATATCTAATATATTAATAAGTAGTAAGATAATATAAAATAGCTAAAAATTTTACAATAAAAAGATGTATGTGCATAGATGTATTACAATGAGAAGTTTTATGTGTATATATAAATTATGTGTATGTATTTATGTGTACAACATGAAAGAATTACAATAATATTATTATGTTAAACCACTACCTCTCAAACTTTCGAGAGCGGTTGACCGACACATGAAAGGCAAATATTTAAACATAAAGTAGAACATTATATAATTATGGAGTAAAGAAATCATGACTACGTTAGTATAGAAGCTATAGTATAATTTGTATTCGCGAATGTCATTACAAATAACTTAGTCATATTTATCGCTATTTTGAAGAAAAAAGTACTTTGCTATCTTTATCATTAAATTTAAAAACATTTTGCTCGTTTTAGTTATCGTTACCTTTAAAAAAAGTTCCTTAATTTTTGGGTATTTTTTTCGTAAAAATTTTTTTTTTGCAAATTTTAAACAAACCTTGAAATACATACGCTAATATAAAAAAAGTTTTTTTAGATACAAATTTTCTTTAGTTTGTAAAATAATTATTTGAAGTAAAAATTATTTAGTTGTCAGTTTTTTTGAAAATTCTATTCTTTTAAGAAAATTTTTGAAGGGAATGTAATTTATGATATGGAAGAAATTTTTTTATCATAAAATACATTATTTCTAAAGTTTACCTTGTTGGAGTGGAGTAGAGAAGTGACTTCTCCACGGATTTTTTTCTAGGAAGATCCAAGACGTTTATTCCATTAACCTTGAAAAAATGAATGCTTAAGGGGAATTATGAATCAAAATTTTAAATATTAGAAAAAAAGTTGATGATCATTTGCAGAAGTATATAGAAAGCATGAATTCATATACACAATGGTCCAAAAAGCATGAATTTCAAGATAATCATTAATTTTTTTTAAAACTTTTCAACAAATCTAGCGAAGTTATCAAGTTTTTAAACTCATCTGCTTTCTTTAATCCATTGCGATACATAATTCCTTTTTACGCCACAAATTTTCTTATTATTTTTGTGGGCCACCAGTTAATTTGTAAAAAAAATTACAACGTGTTTTAATCGTATTTGTTCTTATTCTGCATTGTGTCATAATTTTATTCTTCTGTATGTCTCAATCACTTCTTGCTTTTCATTGATCATACAAGCGGTTTTGTGGCATTTTGGTTAGTTCTCCTGACTTCTATATCATTTTGCCGCTTCTTTTTTATTGCTTCGTTGTGTCGTTTCATTATACATATATGAAATTATGATATTTTTGAATTCTTAATAAACATTATCAAATTGAAAAGAAGTATGGCAGAATAAAATAATTGCATGTATTCCTTAAGGAAAGATGGATTTTATGGGAATTAGACATGGTTAAAAATTAATATAGCTGGAAGAATTGACGAAAAGCCAAACTCAGGCGTTCCAAGACGGTTAGAAATGACAAAAACATTAGTGAAGTTTCGCAAAGAATTCTAAGTCAAGAAGGACAGCCTGGAACTCATAAGACACCTGCACAATTTTTAAAATTATTCTGGATTTCGAAAAGTAGCATCAAAAGCATCACGGAACAAGTTCTAAACTTTAAAACTTTATTCGTGATCAAAAATTGAGCACTTTAGACGAAGCTAAAACAGTTGTATGCGCAAAGAGGCTGTCCGATTGTTAAACCGTTGAAATTAAAAGTATGTTTTCTTAGCTCGACACAACAAAGCTCGGGACGTAGTATTCTAGGTCCACTTAAAATCATTGGTACCAATTCTAGGTCCAGTTAAAGATCATTGGTACCGTTAATCTAGGTCCTTCTGATTCTAGGTCCTGTGAAAGATCCTTGGTACCTCCGTGATTCTAGGTCCTGTTAAAGATCATTGGTACCCCCTTGATTGTAGGTCCCCTCAAAGATCATTGGTACCCTCGTGATTCTAGGTCCCGTTAAAGATAATTTGCACCTCCGTTTTTCTAGGTCATGTTAAAGATCATTTTTTTTACTTTTGTATCACCGTAATTCTAGGTCCTGTGAAAGATCATTGGTACTGTGATTCTTGGTCCAGTTAAAGATCATTGATACTCTCATGATTCTAGGTCCTCTTAAAGATCATTGGTATTGTGATTCTAGGTCCTGTTAAAGATCATTGGTACTGTGATTCTAGGTCCTGTTAAAGATCATTAGTACCACCGTGATTCTAGGTCCTGTTAAAAATCATCGGTACCTTTAATTTAGGTCCTGTTAAAGATAATTGGCACCCCCGTGATTCTAGGTCCTGTGAAAGATAATTGGTACACCCGTGATTCTAGGTCCTGTGAAAGATCATTGGTACCCTCGTGATTCTGGGTCCTCTGAATGTTCATTGGTACCCCCGTGATTCTAGGTCTTCTCAAAGATCATCCGTACCGGGATTATAGATCCCTTAAAGGAACTCGTAAAGATCATTAGTACACATAAAGATCATTTGTACCCCCGTAAATATCATTGGTACCTCTAATAAGCGTTTATATCCCCGAAAAAAATTCTTAGTACACGTAAAGATCATTGATACCAACAAAGATAAGACAATTTAGTATTAGATTATCATTAAAAATAAATTAAAAGAAATAATATAAAAAAGGGGATTATAATAATTTCCTATATAGAATCTGGAAAATCTTTAATTATTATTTTAAATAATAATTTAAATTCTAGTTCTATTTCTTCTTAGTTTGTGACTTTATCAAAAACTTGTCTATAATACATTCGCCCACCAATTTCTTATGTGGGTACCCTGAGATGCCCACAAACCTAAAAGACTATACTCACTCTAAGAGCAAAAAAACACAAAGGCTCTCAAGCAAATGATTTGAAGTAAATAACTTGATTTTTGCATCACTCGAAATTATCCTCAAGATAACACCACACCCTCACTCAAAAGATGAAGAATAATATTTTATTTGAGAATAAATTTTGGTTAATTAGTCAATTTACAACGGTTGTATGATAAGTTAATTTTATTGGTTAATTAATTCGTTTTACAATATTCAAAAAATGTTTTAACTCAATTTATCTGTTGAAAAATACATTATAAAATTTTATTTATATGTACAGCATATCCTCAATTTTATAAGGTAGCGAGGAAATAGACAAAATAAAAAAGGCAAAAAACAAAAATATAAAAAATTACGCAAATCAAAAATAATTTTAATTAAAAGTGAAATATATGTAAAATAAGGTGAACTTTTGAAAGGTTTTTTTATAAAACTTATTTTCGCTAAAACTAAATCTGAGCCTCGCAGTTTTGAAATCGTTGGTTAATATCATTTTTAAAGGTTGATTGAGAAGTCACGATTGCACCGTTTGTGTCGCACTATGAGCAAAGAAGGGTTGATGTTGCGATTTGAACCATATATCTCGTGATATCGAAGTCAAGCAGCGTCTAGACAACTATTCTCACGCCCAGACTTAGAAGAAGTATCGTAATAATCAATAAAGTGAAATAAAATGATATGATATGTAAAATTCTGCATCAAAAATGTGAAATAAAATTTCTTCTAGCACAAGAGAGAGAGATGCAAATTGTTTTTACATTTATACAAAACTAAATGATATTGTTGATTAGTGAAAACAGCTTCTTTGTGTAAATATTTGCTTCAAAGCTCACTATAGATGTAATAAATGTGAAGGAACAGCGAGAAGCATCTTATATCATAATGAAAATTTATGTTATTTCAAATCGCAAAATATTTTTGAGCAGTAGCGAAGGAAAAATACTTGCCAGATTTTAGGCATTACGTAAACAACTTTCGCTTACACCTAAGTGCGAAAGTTAATACTGACGAAATGCTAAAAACATACAAAGAGCGGCTTGAGATCATGACGCCACACCTGTTGAATCCGAATTTGTCGAAATATGAGAAAATATTTGAGTGCGTATGCCCTCAAAACCTAAACCTAATGCCGAACTTGCGTTTGGCAAGTTCAATTTGCGAAATCCATATTTCTCAATTTGCTGTTTGTTGACACAAAAAAAATATTTCAGCTCAAACCTTCTACATAAATCCTCTTTTTTAGTTTGATGGATAATTAGTTTTTTAGGTAGTCAATTACTTAGTTGTCATCAAATTTCAAATAAAATTCATTCGCAATAAATAATGATAAATCTATTTCAAAAGTGGGCAATTTGGGAATCCACAAACGGCCACTAACTAATATTGGATCTACACTTTTTCTCAAGGAGTACATCATACACTCTTTTAAAAGGTTGGCATAGGAAAAAACGAAAGAAAAAGTTTCATGTTCAATGAAGCATCATAATCAGCATATACTGACTGTGTCTACAATCTACATATGTATGTAGATGTAGAGTCTTATTTTAAACACACGCAGGCACACATATTACAGCACTTTACGAGGATTGACATAGTGATAACGTTTTGATGAGAGAAATCTTGTACATCATTTGCTACTTTCACTTCGTGGCTTGCTTTCCCTACGTTAACCTAGCAAGAGTACAAGTCGCTTGGTGGTACCTGTTACAATCCCCAGACACAAAATGTGAATACAAATGAAGATCTACACACATGCACGTGCATGTAATTCATAATGAAAGTATTATCTAGGCTCAGTACCTGTCTGTGCTATTCTCACAAGAGTTTTAAATTCTTCTGAGTTAGTTTTTGATGTTGGCTGCATAGAACAAAGCTAAAGCTTTCCATTTTTGATATAGATTGAATCCAAGGTCGCCTTGCTTAATGGACGAATCAGTTACCTATGAAAAACGTTTTCATTTCTTTGACGTATATCTCAGCCTACCTTCATCCCTTCGAGGAACAGAATTTTAAGACTAATAATCAGATGCCTTCTTTTTCAATGGAATTTTATATATTTAACGCAGACAATTTTCACACCTGTGTCACACTGATCTTCAAAGGGTTAAAGAGAATAGAGTTCTGAGTGATTGCGAATTTGACAAGAGACAAAGCAAACCCAAATATGGAGATGTGTTACATTTTGGGATCACTTGCAGATCAGTGCATAATGATAGAAGAGTTCTAATTGAGATCCTTAAAATGATACTGATTAATATTTCTTGTGTAATGGCTGTAATATTCTAGATAAGCAATCATAAATTTTCTTTTAGTTTCACTTTTATTCCACCCCCTTCCCTCTGTGTCGCGATAAGTTCTTATTTAGAAAAGGGAAGCCTGATGAGACAAACGTGTCTTCTAGTTAAGATTTAAGCCCCTCCTTCTCAGTGTAAAATTTAGGTTCGAATTTAAAGTATATTGCTTTTGCTTACTTTCTAATTATTTTTATCATAATATATTTTTATGTGATAGTGTTATTATTAAACTAACAAGTCTATTTAACCCATTTCATTGCAAGAAAAGAAGACAAGAATATGTAATTTGAAAAGTACCTTAAAATCAAAAAATCATTTGCATCTGTTAAAACTGACAATGAAATGAAATGGGTTATTAATATATTGGAGGATTAGGGTAATAGGGGGTCTTTATTTATTCACGTTCTCCACGTTCTCTCGTCTATATTTTGTATAAAATTAGTGGAAACGTAAGGGAAAGTTTTTGAAGTATCATTAAGAGAAAGGTAAATTCGAAGATTTTATTATGACAGGGGTAAGCTACAACACACGACAAAATAATAAAAGTTGAAAAGAAATTCAGAGATCACTGATTGAGTAACCGAACGTAGCCAATTTGCACTGTCTGCATATTTTTCGTTTAAGTATCCATGTTATCATTGCACTCTTCTTCTACTAAGAATCTACAGATCTTAGTGTATATATTGCGTTGGTACCATCCAAGACTGGTTACTTAGTTAGTTATTAATTGGTTATCCATCAGAGTCGACATTACAAAAATGTGAATCGTCTGCGTTTATTAATGCTTTTAAATACAAATCTTCTGCTTTGTATTAGATATCGTCTGATTATTCTAGTCGATAACGGATTAGGTTTAATCCTTTTAGACACAATGGGACACCAGTGTCCCAAAAGTCGTCTGTTTAAGTCATAGACTACTTTAATAGAAGGACTAGTATCTACTATGCTCGGCATTTTTATGTAAAGCATTTTTATTTTTGCTCAAATTGTACACTAAACAATTTAAATAAAGGAAGATATTTTTATATTTTAGTTTTTTAAGAAGATTATTAAAAACTAATTTGAAGACATAGTTATTTTTTGGAATTTCAGAATAAACACACTATAAAACAAAAAAACATATTTATTGATAAAATTTTCTAAAGTTTATTATTTGTGATGAATAAAACTTGTTTTTTACAGAAAACTTTTCTTTTCTTCTTAAACAACCAAGTTCCTTCTCTTTGTCACTTTTATCAAGAACAAAAGCTTTCAAAGTATGTTTGAAAGAGTAGCACATTCTTTAGAATTTTGAGCTAGGGGACTATCAATACGCGCTAAAACTTGATTTAATGAGCTCTGTAACAGCTCAAGTTGTACTTTTCAAATAACTCATAAGATGTGTGCAAAAATGGACAGTTGAAAATAAAGGCAATGTTAATCCACCTCTACTTAAAGTAGAAAGGATTTCAGAGTTTATCACGTTTTCATTTTCTTCGAACTTTTGTTTGAAAACTTGTAATCCAAATGTCGTGCTAAAAAAATAATTTTTTCTTTTTTCATGTTGTTAGACTGAATGAGATCTTCAGTGTTAAAAATAGTGAGATCTAATTCATCGTCATCTATGTGAATGTTTGAATTACAAAACGTTTCTTCATATGAACTTGGAAAACAATCATAGTCTATCTATCATATAGAATGCAATTTTTAATTTTAGCAACTGACGTAATATCAATCACGTCAATATAAAAATTACCTAAACTACGCTGTCTAGCTTGGCCAAAAATTTTTCAAGCGCTTCATCAGAAAAAATACCAAGTAACACATAGCTGAAATTCTGAACGTTTATTAAAAATTGTGCAGCTTCAATGATAGTTTTTGTAGACTTGACAAATGCATTCACCATTTGTTTTGATAGCTTTTGAAAACGTTGTCGATTTGAAAAGGGTGAGCATTGAGCAAGAATGTTTCTTTCAGTTTTTGAAAAGTAGAGCAATTTGCAGTCCATGGAGATCGACATTCACCACGAGTGTTGGTACCACTATACCGATCTTTAACATTTATCATATGAAACCAATCAGTTATTAGTTTAACAAAAATTATAGTGCCTCCAGTAATAGTAAGCTGATTTTTGAAAGTTAAAAGAGCTGCAAAAGTTTTATCATGGAAAATTTGCGAAACAAGAGACACACTTTGTCTTTGAAAAGGTTTCGGATATATCGCTGTATAGGTTAATTTTGTGAGACGAATGTTATTTTTTTTGTCTTCATCATAAACTGCTCCTATATCTCTCCATCGAGCAATATGTGATTTGCCATTTTTAAGAAAACAAAATTCTTTATTTTGCTCAGTTATCCCTTATGTTTTTAAACAAATGAATGTAATCAAAAATCAGGAAAACGTGCGTATTAATACCATTTATAAAAACTTTGCCAGGACCAGCTAACCTGTTATAAACTGTAGCATTTGTACTGCAATTATCACAAACACACGAAATTATACTACCTCCAGCTTTAGTGTTTGCAATAACAATTTTTCAAGTTGAAATGAATCAAGCTTTGCAACAGGAAGTACTTGTAAAATATATTTGGTCCTTCATAATGGCAAACTATTTCCGTTACTAAGGCGTGTAGCAAGAACTGAACTATCATTAGTGTTTTGGGCATAGCCACGCAACCTCTTGAATACCTTAACGTTTCTGTAAGTTTAATTTCATCAAAAAGAACATTAACCAAGCATTGTTGAGGTTGTAATTTTTGAAAAAGTTTTCTCAAGTTGTCATCGTGAAGTCCTGAAGAAAGCATCTTTTTAATCAGTTCTATTCTAGGCAAGATTATTGACACACTTTTCCGTATCATTTTATACGCCGCTGGTGAGATGGGAAAAAGTTCAGAAGCAAAGATGTACAAGTTTCTATCATAACGGCGACCTTGTGGATCAGGCAATAAAAGCTGTAGGTGAGCAAAAGAAAATTGATAGTGGGATGATTCAGAACAATTTTTCAATTCTTTTAACGCATCATGTTCTTCATCTTTCATTTCATATTCCGCTAAAAAATATAATTCTTTTGAGTTGAGACCACTTACTTATGATACTGTTTTTTGTAAACATCCAAATTTAGAAAAGTATGATTTTTGTATAACTGTGCCATTTTTTTCAGCAGAATAATAAAATAAAAACCCAAAATTAGATTTTATTTATTGAAGATGAAAAAACTCGATGACTGATGGGCCAATATCATCTGTTTTAGAAAAATAAACATCATTTTCTTTAATTATAATATTATTATAGAAAATATTTTTTTTTGAACATTTTTAAAAAAGGAAGAAAAGTCAATATTTTATCAGAAGATTTAATTTGCAACTGTTCCCTTCTATCTCGACTTGAAGATGATGCTTGTGTATTTCGAAATTTGAGTTGACTTTGCTCTAAAGATGAATTATTACTCCCTCAAAAATAGAAGGAGCTTGAGTTGGTATTTTTCCTCCTCTAACAGAAATCCATTCACAATCAAAATGATTAACACCAGCATATATTTGTTTAAGTTTCATTAAACTTGAGGGTTTATTAGGCTTTCTTTCTGTTTCATCAAGTGGAAAAAAAACTACTTTAGTATATGGCTCGTTATTGTAGTTACTTCTGCAACCAAAAACATTACATTTTTTCGGTATTTTTTAATTAAACTATTTTAAACTGTAAAAACTTTTAAAATAAAAAAATTATAATAATTTTATATAATATTGAGAAGATGGCGTTAATTATTTTTTATAAATCTCATTTTAAAAATTTCATATTTTTGTTATATAAAAAAAATTAAATTAAAAAATTTAGTGGAAGAAACACTTTTTAAAAATCAAAAGCATAAAAAAATTTACGCAATTTTGATTAAAAAGTGTTTTTTTTGATTTTTTTTATTATATCTTTGAAACGCCTGTATATAGGACCCAAATTAGAAAAGCCGATTGCATGCCTTCAAACGCTTCTATTTTTGTAGCATATACCTTTTATAATCATATTCTTTTATTTAGGAACAAGATACATTCCGTCGTGCCGGTTTTTTACCCTGGTTTTCTTCCTCTGAATAATTCAAAGGTTTTTACGGTTAGGTAGTGCTCTAGCGACTCGATTCTACGTGGTTAGTAATCAAGCTATCACTAGACAATAAGTTTGTTTCCCAAATTGGGAGCGTTGGCGTTAGGATAGTATCGATCACTCAGCTGTATTTATATATTGTAACATAAATTCTTGTAAAATAATATATATAACAAGGTATAGCTATGCAGTAACAAGGGCCGGTAGGTGTTTAGTGGGATGGAAAGTCCAGGTAGACCTGGACTCAGCATTCCGGGCGGGCCACGATTCCGAAAGGATGGGTGCGAACGCCACAAACAACTTAATTAAAATAAAAAAGCCGAGAATTGAATTACCAGTTCTTCTATTAACCGGTTATCGATCACAGTCGACATATGTCGACTTTACAAAAATATGAATCGTCTGCTTTTATAAATGCTTTTTAATACAAATCTTCTGCTTTACATTAGATATCGTCTGATTATTCTGGCCGATAACGGGTTAAGTAGTCTATGGTTTAAGTCATGTAAAAACTCACTTAGAAAGAAAGCAGACGATAGAAAACCAATGCATGCAAGGGTTAAACTGAGATATAGACTGAGAAAAGATTAAATTGTTTTATTTTTTCATTAAAAATTATATTTAAAAAATTGTTTTTATAAATATAAAATTTCATAAAAAGCAGTATAAAAAAATTTTATAAATTATTTTTCAAAAAAAAGATATATAAGTATTAAGTAACTGTTTTTTGTTATATATTAAATAAAAAATAAAAATAAAAATTTCTATATCATTTTAAAATAATTTTACTGACTTGCAAGTTTATAATAATTATTCAAAAATAATAATCAAAAATGTATTTTCAAGTGGAGAAGTTTCACAGATAAATCCACTCATGACAAAAAAAAATTCAGCTCATCAACTTTTTATGATTAGATATCCCTTTTTTTACAATTTAATTTAACTGGACAACTAAAAAAAATGTCTTTTTTTTTCTTCATAAAAACGCATTTATTTTTTTCCAGTAATTTTGCAATTGGAGAGAGTAGTGTGCTTGTATTTTTATCTTTGCAAGGTTTAAGGATAGGTAATATGGGTGAAATTTTCCATATGTATGGAAAAACTTTGACAAGTTCAAGATAGAAATATTTTTACATGTTATCTCTGTTATACTA
Organism: Nectonema munidae; assembly: GCA_030549495.1. Lineage (NCBI taxonomy): Eukaryota > Metazoa > Nematomorpha > Nectonematoida > Nectonematidae > Nectonema > Nectonema munidae. The sequence goes on from JAUIRK010000475.1 coordinate 158,620, forward strand.
ATATTTTCAACTTCGTGTTTTAACTCCTTTTCGGCGTTCATTTTCATCAGCAAGGATTATCTTGTATTTAGGTGAATAAATGAACAAAGAATCATTACAAAGAATTATATCAAGGCCAATTTTCGAGTGCGTGATTTAAGGATTAAAAGATTAAGATGATTATTAAGATGATTAAAATTCGTTGGCAAAAATTATTCGTGAACTGATTTGTTGTATGTCGAAGTGTTAGTTAGCCGAGGTTCCACTTTAGTTAGTTTATTTAATGAGCATATTTCTTTGTATAATTTTTAAATATAAAAAATCAGTCAACAATTTGTAAAACGACTAATTGTGATACGGATTACTAGACACAGCAACATTATAATCAACAAACTGAGAATTGCCTATTTGAGACTAATTCATATTGCGTTTATATATATAAATCAATAAAAAATTTTGGAGGAGTGAGTAAGGAGGTTGTCTCGGCTTAAACAGACAATAACTGTTTCATCAATATCAGGTGTGTTCAATGCGATTATGGTCTACTATTGTTGTCAGTCAGGAGCTCTATCGTTGATTTTGATTATTCAAATTTTCCTCAATTTGCATTATAGTTCACAAGTGCTCAACTAATTTCTTTTAATTTGTAAAATTTTGGAAACCTATTTTAGGCTTGAGATGTTAGTGTCAGCGCAATGGTACATAGATATATTTCGTTTCCGGTCATTTGTCCGATAGATATTTTTCTCATAGACACTTGGCCGAAGACATTTGGTCAGCGGGCATTTTGCAAAAAAAAACGGACATCTGGCCGAACAATAATTTTACCAAACAGACATTTGGTCAAACAAAATTTTTACCAAACAGACATTTGGCCGAAATACACCAATTTATAATGAAGTATTATTAAACACCACATTTAATTGAGTTATACCACATGTAATGTATTCACCTAGCTACATACTTTAATTATACTATACCGTATGCATTAATATTTACTTAACTATATATTTTAATTGCACTAATCTCCATTTATTTATTAATTAATTATTATTAATTAATAAACTTTATTCGATTTAAAAATGTGAAATGTTTTTGAAAGAACATTAATTGATCTTCCAAGAACTACAAATTCTTTTGAAGAATGGCCTTGAGCTTTTCAACGAAGAATGATTGTCACTCACCCTTCTGTTTGCCGTTTAGTTTTTAAATTTGAAAGAGAGCAATCAGACTGGAAGTCATCAATCGAGATGGTAGATTCTGGATTTCCATTAAAATCATCAAAAAATGTATAAAATATTAACCCATTAAGTCCCAATATTCCCATTTGGGAACATAAGTAATTTCATCTTCGTCTGTTTTTTCAATGACTTTGAATATAAATCGTCTGCGTTTTTTTAAATATCGTCTGATTTCTATGGTACTTAATGGGTGATGGATTTTATGAAAGCAAGTGCTCACGATATTTAAAATATATGTTTCAATTTTTTGCAATAAATTTTTTAGACAAAAAGTTTTTCTCTATCATTAAAAAATAGGAATGTTAGTGTGAGCATCTTTCTTACTCCATTTTTTGAGTTTTAGTGTTTTAACATCAAAACAACATTTTTTATTGGTTGCAGAAGTTTAATATTCTAAATTTTATTTATAATTTTGTAGAAATATTCGTTCACCAAATGTTTATTAGGTCAAATGTCCCTTCGGTAAAATTTTTGTTATCCATTTGGTAAAATGTCTGTTCAGACATTTTTTTGTTTTGCTAAATTTCTCTCGGCCAAATGTCCGATTACCATGCATTTACATATACACATTTTTGGACATTCTTGACAAACTTTCCTATTTATTTGTATCAATACACGTCTAACACAAAAAATACACACATACATTTATACAAATACATAGATACATACATACAAAAACATACATATTACTTACTACATGCATATTGACATTAGACACCCATACACTGAAATACCTAAATCTCAAAAACAGCATTATAGCTCAGCCAGCCTTCATAATCTATTATTTCAAATATAGTCCAATGAAGCAAGAAAATACACATTTTTAGGTTTTGAAACCAAGACGTTGTAGTAAGACACAAGTACCAAAGTGTTCCAATAAGTTAATGAATGGATGATGAACTATACAGAAATCAAAGAAAAGTATATTGATGCGAATTCGCGTGAATTTGTATAAAGAATTTTTTGCACGTTGGCGGACCACCCTTGCGAATATCATGCTCATACCGGTGTGCTAAGTCTAAGATCTAATTGGTCTTTTCATCTCAATAACAACTCGCGGAAGATAAATTGTACTGCATAACAACAACTTTATTTGTTATATATTAGTTTAGAAGAATAAAATAATTAATTTATATGTATACAACTTAGAGAACTTACTCGAAGGGGCCAATTATGGGAAGAAAATTTTTTTGTTTTTAAATAAATTTTTAAATTAAAAAAAATAAAATTTATTATTAATTTAAATATATAATTTGTAGGACGTGGGGGTAGAAGTAAACGCAATTGCAAAATATAGTTAGTTAGTTATCTTTTCTTAGAAAGTTAGTGACATAATAATTAGTATGTTCAGAGATTTCCAAAATCAAGAACTTTTATGAAGGGAGGCAATTTTGAAGAAAATTGAACCTTTTCAATATTAACCAATTTTTCTATTATTAGCTATTTGTTTAAAACTTAACAAAATTATTTATCAGTTTGTTAAATTTTATCAGGAGTAAATACTAGTGATGGTAATTAACCATGTTTTGGTTAACCAGTTAATTCATTGCCTAATACATTTTAACCGATGGTTAATTTTAGTAAAATTTTGACTCCAATAAAGATTTACATAAGAAACAAAATAGTTCGCTAAGAAAACGGAAAAATATTAAATGCAATTTCATTAGAACTTAATCACAAGTACCATAACATGAAAATAAGGTTATGCAATTTTAAAAAAAAACGTGATATAATTCCACAAGACATTGTATTACAATAGTTTTAAATGTTTTGAAAGTGTTTATATATGTAAATTTGGTACTTTTCTGTTATCCCCCCTCACCACTCTAAAAAAATGTTAAAAAAGCAGATGAAATTTTCTAAAATTGAAAGAACAGAATATTTTCACCAGAATATTTTCTATTTTCATTAGCAGTATTAGCATTAGTTTTTTAGAATGAATTTTTTACGATTAAGTCAAATATGTAATGTTGAGGATTCTAGCATTTCTTTTTTCCAATCGAAAGGAATTCTTCATCAAGAACGAAAATGCCGAAATGGTCATATAATGAAACAGTTGGTTGGAAAACAAAATAGATGGCAGTGTAAAATTTCGTTCATGTAGAGAAGGAAGAGGAGTAAGAACAAATAATTGGTTCGAAAATTCTCGTTTAGCTTTTCGGAAAGCAGCATCGTTTATATACTGTTGGGCACACAACATGTCAAGTATGAAATTTTGTGAACGTGAATTAGAAATGAAGCACGAATCAGTAGTTGATTGAAACAACTATTTGAGAGAAATATGTGCCCAACATCTTCTAGCTAATCCTTGTGATTGGAGGACACAACATGACTGTAGAAACAGGTAAAAGTTTGTTCACCAAAAGAAAAAATCATGTTGGACGTATGCTTCCTCAACAATGGGTTTTTGAAGGAATCTGCAGAGAGACAAAATAAAATTTTATGTTTATTGCCCCAGACAGGCTATTACTGAAGGAAAAAAGATTTGGTCAAGTCTAATTCCGTTCAGTAAAAACAAATGTAAATTATTTTAAATACCAGAAAGGTTTTTAACACAAACAAAATATTATTAATACATATAATTGAAAATCAAATCAATTCATTATTTATTCATGTAAAATTACGTAATATCCATAAATTTTACTTGATACAACGCTTAAAATGATCAAATATAAATTAATTATTAGAAAAGTGTATGAATAACTCTAAAAATAAATTTTGAAAATCAAACACACTTTCAATAGTTGATATTTGGTGTCTGTAATTGATAATAATAATCGTTAGAATAAATAAATTGAAAAAACCTGCTAATCTCACCATTATATCGATTGTCGTCTGCTTGAATCGTCTGGTTTTTAAACTCAAATTGATTGAGATCACAAAAATAGTAATCAAATAAAATAAATAAATAAAATAATTACCGCTATAAAATTAACTTTTTGATATCATTATAATACTGATTGAAAATTCCTAAAAGTTTTAATTTGAGAGATTTTAACACATATGGAAAAAATGAATAATGAAATAATTTTTAAAATTTCAATAAGCAAACTAGTTTCAACTGTTGTACTAGTAAAGTGACAACATAGAAGAATTATTTATCAAATTTTGCAAGTGCAAACATTTTGACTCTTAAATCAAAAGTAATCAATTTTCGTTTGTTCATTAATACCATTAATACGATTTACTAAACAATTTGTCTTGATTTATCACTTAGTGTTGTTTTCTATCTCTACGTGCCCATTCGCAAAAAACGGCAGTACTTTGTGTATCCTGTCTGCAAGCCCATTAAAATGTTAACAACCTTCAAATCACCACAGATGAACCATGACGATACTTTATTTTTTCAAGAAGAAGGTACATGCTTTCATAAGTTTCTTAAGATGAAAAGAATATCCCACATGAATTGGTGCGTTTTCGTTACTATATTGTGCAATAATATTGCTTTTAAGCTTGTTTTAGATGAATCAATGAACAATCGCCATTCTTCAGTAAAGTGTTCAATCCCAAGGCTTGCTATAAGTCCCTCAATGTCCGAGCAGTAGCAAAGTGGGTCATTCATCGAAGAAGAATATAACAAGTTACTTATGTCTGTTACGAAAACGCGAAGTAGTTGTGCCAGCAAATTAAATTCTTTTAGACGGGAAGAAAGTAATTTGGATTTGGCCTTTTGTTAAAGCCAAATCTTAGACAAGGTCAGAAAGATCCTCATTATTCACTAAATGTATATTCTTTTTAGCCTGGTAGTCATTGTCAGAATGATTGATGGAAACCGAAGTTGAATGTTCTTGTTCTTCATCAACTGTGTATTTTTTTAGGTGGTATTTGTATTCGACAAATTATATAATTATGAGGAACTGGTTTTGAAAGTGCATCAACTTCTGGATATTTTACTTTACCGAATGACGTGTTTTATATGGAAAGCCGATAACACTAAAAAATAGCAGTCAGTAAAGTGGTTGCTTGTCTCTCGCCATATCGTTGGAACTCGGAATGGCATATGATTGTTCTTCTCCAACCTCGCAAGTTGCATGCACGCGCTAAATAAATAAATTTTGGTGCTCATGGCTTACACGTAGCAACTTTTGAATCAAAGTATAATTCATATGATTTTTTAAAAAAGGTGTAAAATTTTTGCGAGAAGACCGCAAACATAACAAAATAAATCTGGTGAATTTATACGCCTGCTAGATGTCATAATTTTAATCTTGAATTAAAAGAAATGATTTGTATCTAATAATGTTCAAAGAATAGATTTCAAATATTGTAATGTCTTACTTTAGATAAAAATGTTTTCAAATAAAATAAGGCTTTTGTATTAAAGATTAAAAACATGATAAATGATATATTTTAAAATGGTTTTTTGTCAATATTTACACTACACAACGTGATGGAGTAAAATGAGTTATGAATTTGAAATCAGCATAAAAAACTACACAAAAAACAGTCAAAATCATGCAAGATGTCTATAGTTTGTTAATCAGTGGGCAGTAAAAAATGCATTTTATATTTCTATATTAAATCATTTAATTAAATGGAACTCATACGAGAAGAGAATTAAAAATGTATGAACTATAAAATAATTTTCGAAATTTTAGCCCCAACCTGCCAGGTAAACGAGGTTTTGGACCCGTTTCTCCTGTCAAAGATAAAAAACAAACAAATTTAGAGACACTTACAGACAAAAATATTGTTTCATACACATATAGACAGAACGGTATTGATTTATACAAAATGTGGACTAGGACTGATGCTAGTATTTTTACCCATGATTACGAAACACTGTCTTATGGGTGGGAATGTAGGCTGATTTGGATTTCATACCTGGCCATGATGGTCTGTTTAGAATTTGTAGGATAATACATGCAGTTTTTAGAAATAACTTATAAAATCCTGAGTTTTTGTTGTTATAACAAACATTTTTACAGCGACAAGAGAGAATAAAAACTTGAACACAAGCGAATTCAGTGGAAGTTGGAAATTTGAAAGTATTTCGTCATTGCGTGAGGCTTTAAGAAAGTTAAAATCATAAAATTATGGACTGACGTTTTAAAATAGAGGCATTATTGTTTTAATTCTGAAGGGATAAACATTATTAATAACAAATATTTTAAACATCAACAACGTTTTATTTATCAATGTTTATTCGTTGTTCTAATTTTACATCAATGTTGGGAAGAGATGCAAATGGTGTTGAAACAAGGCACACGCTCGTGTAATGTTATTCTTGTTATTCGCCCCAGCTTACGCTTTCTCATTATTAGCGAAATGTGTCCGTCAAATAAAAGTCATTTTTATTTGAGACTGAAATCTGGTTGCAGAGTGAATAAAGTGGATATGTGTGTTTTGGAATCGATTTTGTGGAGATATTCACGAAGTAGCATTGTTTTGTTGGCTCTAAGTTGTGAAAGTGCATGTCATCTTCGAACTACGGCATTTTACTGCAAGCGGTTTTTTGAAGTAATATACTGCAAAATTTTTCCATTATCAACTTTTTTCACCAATATGTAAATTTTTTTAGATTCAAATCTACAATAAAACTACAATACTTTTTATTATAGTTTACTGTTTGTAAGTAACCAGTAAATCAGTACGAAAAATTAGTGTTTAGAAAACCTTCAATATTTTATGACAAAGAAAAATATCTCGTCTTTCAAATGTGAAGATTGAATTAGGAATTTTTTTAAACCCAAAAAGCAATTACTTTTTTTAACTTGTCATTCTAACATCAATTGCTTTCTTCTTATGAAAATTTTATGAAATTGCCTAAAATGAGGGTCTAAGTGCATATCCAGCGAGGCTTAGTAAGGTGAACTTAGTGACGGGCTCTAGTATACCAAGAAACCAAAAAGGTGGTAACCAGCCCTTCAATGTTTCACCAACAAAATAACAATAATTGATAAAATGTTAAACCCGTTCCTTCACTACTAATAAAACAAGCACACATTATAATTACAATAAACATACTCTAAGTTAAATTGTTTGAAACGTAATAAAATTTTGGACTTACGTAAAGATTAACTCTGAAAAAAATTTTTAATAAAAAATTTAACTGGAAATTAAAAAATTTTTTTTTTATAAAATTGTAAAATTAACAAAATCTATTTGCCTTCTGAATAGAAATTCATCCTATTCCTACTTTCAAAGATGGGCGGATGCTATGTTATGCTCTTTTGCAAGATTGGTCACATCACACAGGTACATTTCACAGTATGTGAAAGTACACTGCCACGGCTTACTAAAACCGTTTACAATCTACAAACATGTACTGATTCTTCTTTCGTATTTATACACAGAATGTGGACTCTGAATTAGTGTTAACAACGCTATATGAGATAGACTTAAAAATGGGACTTATAAAAAAACTTTAAAATATTTCTACCTCTTTAAAAGATATAAAATTTTAGTTATACACATATTCAATTTAAGCAAAGTCGACTTAGATGGAGTTTACTGTATTTATAACTACAAGATGATGACTATAAGAAAATTTAGTACTTTTGTACTCATCTTTTTTGTTATATTAAAAGAAAAACTTACCGAAAGTTCAGCTTCATCTTCAACTTAGTTATGCTGAACACAAACTGTATAATTTCTTGGGTGAAAAAAATTGAAGACCTTCAAAATATTCTTTTCATTTGAAGCAGCCCCTATAGGCCTTGGTGGAGTAGATGTAACGTCTCTGATATTTTCAGAACGTGCTCTCGCTCGTGAAGTGGTAACCGGCACCAAATCTATATCTGATGAGCCCAAATTATCATCATCAGATTTTGGGCCTAAAGAGTCATGTTCAGTTGTTGGCGAATCTAAACACCCTTCAAAAAGCAAGCTCGAGCTGTGTTCAGATTCAATTACTATCAAATTTTAAAGTGCTTTGACAAAACGAATTTTAAAATAAAAAGAACCAGTTGGTTATTGAGATACTATAGTTATGGAGAGAAAATTAGATTATAGAGGTACTGGATAGAGAAAATCAAAACACCGAGAAAACACAAATGAATACCCAACATATAACAAGATATTTCGTAGAAGCATCTATTGATTTTTAGCGTCTTTATGATTTTGTAACAAAAAAGGAATAGAAGGCTTTAGAGAGCATGAATGTTATCCAGTCCTACATTTTCTCTAATCGTCCATGATATGACGAATGTAATTTGTTTTGATCTCCTTTGTTGAAATAGAAGGATTCACGCGATTCTTATAAAGATTTAAAGCGCATGAACCTAGAAGCGATTACAAATATAAACACAGGCAAGGAAGGGATGTCGTAGCTAGAACCCTCTTCTGACTTGTATATATAAAATGTGCAGCATATCATTTCCTATAAAAGTGTTTAGAGACCTCGCAACTTTTTCTTATTTATAGTGCACACTAGGGTAATGTAATGTATACAAAAAAGTCTGTTCGAATGGAAGCTGAGCCAGGAGTATAATTTTTGGCTCATTTTTTACATCATCCTAGTACGCCTTAGTGTTTTACCGTTTGCTACATTGAAATTATTGACATTTCAAAAAAATTAGAACGTGGAGTAAATTTCCATATGTCCGTATACAACGCTATAGCTTAAAAATCCATGGTCCGGTGGTAGCGTTTGCTCAGATACGTAGATTTTTGGCGGTGAAATGTTAATAACCGTATTAGATCGTGTGTATAATTCTATATTATTGTTTTTCTCCTTTATTTTGGCAAGTGTGATCTAAAATTGTTATCATCGTCAAATATGGTGTTTTTCACTCGCCTTTATTGTTTAGTAGTGTGATAATGAAGATTTAGTTGGTGTTGTTGGCTTGATGTATGTATATCAATGTGCTCTTGGTTTTTGCGTTTGCTCCATTTCGAGGCTCTCAATGCTCGAATAATATTTTGTTTTCTTTTTTTTTTAGTGTAGTGTGTGCTTGTTGTATGTGAGCCAGCCCAGGGTCAAATAATATTTCAAGAATTGTTAGATGTTTATTTGTGTCGATCAAATATTGTTTATTGTAAGGTTGAGTATTGTATTGTTTGCTTGAGTGAATAAAGTTGACTGTGATTTGCTAGTGTTGAGTACATGTAGCTTTGAGACATTTGTGTATGATGTTTGCATGTTGTCACCAGCTAACTTAATATTTGGCCTAGTTGATGTGATGGTAATGCCATCATCATATGTAATTAGATTGAATTGATTATTACTAGATGTTGGAAGATCTGGCTTGTAAATGTCGAAGAACATAGCCAACAGAGAACAGCTACCTTGTATTACGCCAGAAAACTTCCTATATTGAAAATATATTGTCTATTCTATTTAAATTTGTAAACATTTTGTCTTACTGATGTCACGAACTGTTCTTTTTTCTTTATAATTATATGAATAAATCTTTCTTGTTTATAAGTTTTTTAAAAGAGTATCAATGTTGATTCTGTTAAACGCTCCTTGTTAGGTCTAGTTTGTTATGATTGTGCTATGGAACGGTTTTTTGTGATTACATCCTTTGACAATGATGTTATGCCGTGTAGTGTCCTTTTTTGAAGCTGTCTCGATGCCTTTCTTGTGGTATGTCCGTTTGAATTAATTTCCAATAATCTTGAAATTGGAGAGAGTGGAGAAATAGGTCATATGATGTGCTTGTATTTAATCTTTGCAAGGTTTAAAGATAGGTATTATGAGTAAAATTTTCCATGTGTGGAATAACTTTTGTATTGATTGACAAGTTAAAGATACGTGTTAGTAGAGAGATAGACATGTGACTTAAGTGTTTAAGGTGTATGCTAGTTATGTTGTCAGATCCTGGTTTTAGTGCTATGAAGTGCTGCTAATAGAGTCAAACCTCGAATATCAGAATCATGAGTATCCGAATTTTTAGGTATTCGAAAAACTGATGTTCCAAAAGAAAGTTCTTGCTTATCCAGACCTGTCCGAATATTGAGGTTCTACTGTACGTTTTTTTGATGTATAGCTGTGTGCGATTAATCGTGTATTTGATAAAAGAAAATGAAACTTTGAGAGAAAGGGAGTGACTAATATCTGTAAACCTCGTGGTCCAAGCCAATTTACTTTAAGATAAGCGAATATTCGACTTCAAATTAGGTGTGGATTTTAGCGTGTAAAACACTATCTTCATTTCGAATGAGGAAAGTATGTTCGACGCAACGGAATGTTCGCATTATCTGACAATAAGATTTTACATTAACAGTTCTCCTTTACCGAAAGAAATATTGAAATACAAAAATTCAGTATAGAAAATATTTATTTCAGAATTTGTCGTTAAATAAAATAAACCTTATTCTTCTTCCACCAACTTGGATAAATAAGAAAAGAAAAAGATTTGTCACATTTTACAAATTCATATAATTCAAAAAGGAAAAAGAGTCACACACCAAAAAATTTGTTTATAAATAATGCTTTGTTTATATATAAATAGGCTAAATACATTTTTTGAAGCGTGGAATGCTTAACAAAGAAAAAATTTAAAAATTTATTGAGTCTTTTTGAAGGAAAAGAAAAAGATCGTTAGAGTCGTCCATCATGAAAATTTGAATGTGTTGGATGGATGAATGAATGAATGAGAAAAATTCCAGAACAAAGGTTTTTTGAACAATACTATTCTTTCTATAAAATAAAAAACATAGATATTAGAAATGAATGTGAAAAACGAATGAATTCTAAAATTTAGACAGCTCCTGATTCTCTTATCTTTTGGAAAAATCTAGTCAGAGAAGTCAGAAATAGTTTGTAGTAGTAATTAATAAAGTGTAGGCATCCATCAGAGTTTGGCAATGAGCAAAGTTAAACTTGAAAAACTCTAGACATCAATAAACTTACTAAAGTTGCTTTGGTTTTCATATACATATAAATTTATGAAGACTTAATTTTAGCGAATGTTTGTTTGCCGCCATTTTGTAAATAATTGAATGTGGTAAAGTATATCTTTTTTTTGGCGCCAACCCTTTAAGTTAGAGTGGAACATCAGTGTCATACCAAATAAAAATCTTGAGATCTTAAGTTATTTTAAAACTCATTGAAAAAGAAAAGTAGACGATTAGTTTTCAAAAACCTGGGGTTAGTCGTTTGAGGACCAGAATGTTGAAAACTAATCTTCTGCTTTCTTTTTCAATGCAATTTTATATATCTAAAGCAGACGCAGTTCATTTTTAAGACACCGACTGGCTTTAGTGCGTAATGTTGAAAAACGCAAAATAAGAATCTTTATCAATTTAGTCTAACGTTATCTTTTTGTAACTCATAGAAAACGACTGAAAAATTTAAGATAATTAAAGAATGAACTTTTTTTATTACAGAAACACCCTGTAAAGGATAAATCTGTTTATGAGTAGAAGGTTTTGGAAAAAAATGATACCAAAAACATTTAAAAAAACAATTTACGATTAATTTAGTTTTTGAATGCTATTGTTTAGGCTTAGATAAGAAGGTTATAAAAAATATTTTGAAAATCTTTTTGATGACAATGTAGGAAAGAAACTAAACTACAAATACAAACCGATAATTAAATGATGTAGAAGAAAATAGATGAAACATTTTGCGTTGAAGCATAAAGCAGAAGCGTATAAGATTCAGGACACCTTTCAATGACACTATAAAATCGGCATTCGCAAACGACCTTGAAATATGGTACATGTGATCACACTTTTAACATTAGTTATAGATTGAAAACTATCGGAAGTGTCAGTAATTTTCAACTGATGTTTCTAAAGCAATTTTACATAACTTGAATTTGGAGATTTATAACATTTGAAATAGAAAACATCATGTTGCATAATAATAAATTTTTAAAGCCAAAGTCGCATAAATATAAATAGGTGAAGTGTCAACGGTGCAAAAAACTGTGACTCAACAACACTAAGTATCACACTTGTTCTCAAAGAGTTAAATGATAGAGTAAAATTGCCTTTTAAAATGCTTAAATTATTGAAAAAAATATAAAAAACTAAAATTTAAAAATTCTTGCTTTTTGGTAACTCAGCGTATCCATAAGATTGTGACCACCATGGATGAATGAACGCATTACGAAGGTAATATTGATTTTTAAAATACGCTAAATCTTGATGCGTGTTTACCATTGGTATTTATTATTGTTGAATGATCGATGCATGCATAAATCTTTGGCCGTGCATTGTTGACATTCAAAGTGTAATTGGCGCATCGCTAAAACCACTTTAAAAAAATTGCATCTTGCGTTTATCTGCCTTTTTTAGAGAGTTGTTATCATCGGGATAGCATACAATGATGCTAGGGTTAAATGAAGCTATTTCGCTCATATTAAGGTAAAATTGCAAATTTTATACTGAATGTAAATACGTAGGCCATTTTTTGATAAACCCGCACTAAAAACTTATCTATGTGATATTCAAAATTCATTATTGATTAAACTGTTACTCCAAAAAGAATTCAAAAGGAAAAGAACACTTTTTCATTGTAGCTATAATACTTTTGAGTAACTAATGATTTGCTGACATTCAATTCATAATTGGCAACTCGATAAAACCACTCAGGATTAGAACTTGTTTTATCTACCTTTTTACCGAATTAATCCAAGCATTAAAATAAAAGATTTCCCTCATAATAAGTTGAATGTGACGTTCAACACATTAAAATATTGCCAATTTTATACTGAATTTGAATATGGAATCTATTTTTCAATAATTATACATTAAAAAATATAACTTTAAAACTAATTTTAGCATTGAATATTATTGACTATAACTTTATTTTCAACAAGTTTAAAATTAAAAGACCACTTTTTGCTATAATAATACTTTAAAACATTCTGTTTATCAAAATTAATCCTAATAATAATGACCAAAAGAATTGACATATTTTATACAAATTAATCAAAATCACATTGTTTTTAATTTTTGATCTCTACAGTAAATATTATATACATAACCTTTTAAAAAAGGATGAATGTTTGGAGCAGGGATACGATTCCGTGGTTTTTAACCAAGATCTTGGTTTCTTGACACAATGCTAGATTTCTAGTTTTCTTACGTCTTAATTTTGGATTTTTTAAAGTAGTTTTTAACCCTTCAAATTATTTACATTCTTCGTGGGTAAAATATGGTGCAAAGATTCTTTATTTCCATAAGTCTAAATCAATTTGTACGAAACTTTAAAGTTTAAACAATAATGGATTCAAGACAAGAGGCTTGCACCGGAGAAGTCTAAAAGCTAAGCTTTACTAAGCAAACTAAATCCTTTGTTAATGTTTAAAGTAAAATCTTTAAAAAACATAACGAATTATGATGAAAATTAAAAAATACCAGAATATTGATATAGATTAAGTGAAATTATAGAGGATTTAATAAATTGTAGGTATTCTAAATTCATGGAAATACTAACTAATTCGTTAAACGATAATTTTCTCAAATCAACATTACATATTCTGGCAAAATAACACATTCATAATGAAAAATAATACTGCATGTGTTACTTGGAGACCAAAAAGGACCACTTTCAGATTTACAACACTGAAATAGATTGAAAAAGATATTTTTAGTAAATGAAATACCCTAATTTTCTTATTTTTCAAGATATTTCATTAATCTTGGGTTTTATTTTAATCTACTCTTGAGTTTTTCTCATTACAAGATAATTACATTTCTATGCAGTTTAATTTGAAGAAGTTAATTTTTAATACCCTTTTTGTTTTTCGCAATTTTAGAATAACATTTCAATTGGTATTTGGACAATGTTATGTATTCAAATATTATCATATAAAACAAAGGAGGCACCTGTCAATAATACAAATTTTTAACTGAAAATAGCTTTTTTTTTTAAATTTCCAATTCCCACTATATTTTTGTACTCTTTAAAAATAATAGAAGTAAAATAATTTTCATTGTTTCAGGCTGAGAATTATGTATTTAACTAATGGTGTAAAAATAAAATTTATATCTAACAAAAATAATGCTTACTTACTACATTTAAAAAATATAAGCAAACTTTTAAAATTAAAAAACGAATCCATCAAAAACACGAAATCAGAAGAGTAAGCAGATTTAATAAAACCTTTTGAAGATTTAAATTTTGAATCATGGTTTTTTGAAGAAGTTTTTTAAGCTGTTTGTTTTCCTCCACTAGACTGTTTCCAGTTATGTCTTGAATAAAGGATGAAATTTTCTTAATGGAATCTTTACTTTCTAAAATGTAATCGAAAAAAGTTAACACTAAGCAAATTTTGAAAAAATAAAGTAGAAAACTGGTTTTCATATCAATAAAGAATTACTAGTTAAAAAATAGGCTCACAAATCAGATAGATTGATTCAAATATTTTTGATTAAGTTAATTGATCTAAAAAAAATTGATAAAAAAACAATAAATTAATAGCATAAAAGCTTTATAAATACAGCACTTACCAGAATTTCTCATTAGTTTTACAAAAAATTTTTGGACTTTATTTTATAGGGACACACACACAGTAAAATTTATTAAAAATGATAAAAAAAAATTGATTTATAAAATAATGTATATATAAAAATTATGAAAAATATTTGTAGATGAATTCATCCATTACTATGTATTTGATGAGGGTGTGACTGCATGTGGGAGTGCAGATCTTCTAAAGTGGATTGCTGACCGAGGTGAAGATTTGGGTCTGTGGTGTTAGAAGCTGCAGCGGTAGAAAAGAGTGCAGAAATAAGAGAGGTCTTCTCGCTGACGTCTCTCAAAAGGATTTCGTTGGATTCTTCCAGAAATTTGATTCTTTCTTCATGCTTCCACTTCTGCATTTGCAAATCGGTGAGGCGAGAAAGGCATTGCTCCAACTCCCCATCCAATTCGGCTTCTGCTCCCGTGATGGAAGAGACAAAACTCTGAAAGTGAAGAAATCGAGTCATTATTATCTGAAATTGTCACTCCTTATAAGTAAATTTATCCATAATTTTAAATAATAATAATTATAAAGTTACATCTTAGTAACTAAATACAGACTAACTTCGTCTTTTCTTTCTTCTACATGCATCTCTTTCCATGTAAATTTAGAGAGCCGTTTTCCTATTCTCCAACCAAAATTTAAATTATAAGCTTTCTTTATTGGCTCATTCTCATCTCTTCTTAGACATATAATATATAATAATCATTCTTTTCCATGTGCTTACTTCGAAAAATTGGTTTGTTCAAAGCTTTGCACTGCACTCTACACATCCTTCTTACAATCTCTTTGATACTACTCCTATTTCCCATCCACCTCCACTATTCATAGCATCTCCAAGATAAGAAAAACGTTTTGCTCTCTCTAAACCATTTCAATAGATATTTCTTAGTGTCCATTTTTGCCTTATTTCCTTGCATTTCTTACATTGTTCTGACATTTAATTATTTACTTTTCTTAATCCGGTATGCTCAGTGTTAACCTATTTTAGATAATAATTTGACATCTAATAAGTGAGAAGACATCAATCTTCTGCAGTAAAGTTTTAATTTTAAAGAGACAAGTATCTTAGTACGATGATTTCTTTGATCATTACCACTTTGCTCTATCTTAATTAACATTGGTAGGGAGTATAGGTTATAGGTATATTAAGTTAAACGTGATATACTCAAAAGACCAATCTTAAAAACAATACGCCAGTAGAGGATAATCATCTTTTTAGCAGTTTTTTTAATTTTTTTCAAACCAGGCTAGGTGTTGATCATTGAATATATCATATTACATGAATCCCTATATGTATAGGATAATAAAGAACATTTAGAAGATTTTTAAAAGAAATATCTGAAAAAGATTTTCTAAAGTTTTTAAAAAAACTTTTCAATCAAAATCTATGTTAAAATAGCTAGGTGTCTCGAAACAAATTAAAATATCGTATATTTTACGGATGTATAGCTAATTTTCTTTATTTTTAACGGTAGCTGATAAGTTTTATAACAAATGATTAGTATAAAAAAACAAATCGGACAAAAAAGGTTTAACAAGCCTGATGTAGATTATAAAATTCCAACTATTCATGGACCTAACAAGAGTTTAATATTGCAATGTACAAATTCTGAAGGATATATATTCATTAGTATGATAGGAATGGAAAAACTAATATAAAATTTGGTTATGATGAAAAAGTAGGTTTTTCTAGAGATTGATAACAAAACAAAGATTTTTATGCCAATTTCAACACAGAAAAAACAGACAAAGGCTGAGCAATTTCACATATAAAATATCTTAATATCAAGAAATCGCTGCATCCGTTAAAACTAACGATTGGATGAAATAGGCTGCTTGATTGAAAAAAGAATTAACCCTTTTTAAGTCGAAAAGGACACGACGAGTGTCACATGAGATAAAAATCGTTTGTTTTGAGACTCGTTAAAAGAGACAAGCAGAAGATTAGTTTTTAAAATCAGGTCTTAAAACCTTCAGATATTTTTCGGCCTCAAAAATGAATAGTCTGATTTTCATTTTAATGAATTTCCATATATGATAAAGCAGATGAATTTTACTTCATGGGTCGCTAATGATCTATTGTCTTAAAGGATGGGTTTAATTAACGATGCAAGAAAAATTACCGGAGACTTTTTGTGCTTGTTTACATTATTCTGACTAAGAACACTCCAAGAATCTGTACTGCTAAAACAAAAAAGATATTGTAATCAAAAGTTCCAAATATGGCGCTAAAAACAGAAAAGAACAGGATGCTTGAGCTACAGTCCAAAGAATTTAAAGTGTTAACGTCTAATATACGCTGTATGTAGGCCAGTTGTGTAAAGTAAAAAAATTTAGTAACCGACACCGACTCCAAAAACTTGAAGGTTCGAAAGGATTCAAAATCCATAACGAAAACGCCCAAGTTTCTACTGGTTATGATTCAGAAGAGCCAGTGTGCATTATTTGTTTCCGAGGATACGGTGAATTTTGGAATGAAATTCTCAATGTTAAATGAGATTAAATTATTGAATAAGCTTACTTAGGGAAGTTAAACAAAACAATAAAATCAAATTTTGTTAATTGTCTTATTTTATAAAGTTTGTGCAAAGATATTAAGTCAACAAAGATTAACTTTTTTTAATATTAAGATTTATGTAAATTGTATTTTGTAAAAATTCCATGAGTTGACAAACGAATAGCAAGTTTTTGGCAGTTTTAAAATGGATTTATTGAAGAGTTCACAAACCATATAGAAAAATATTCTTTCATAAACAAGTATGGACTCTTGCAATGCGCAACATGAATTAATGATCTAATCAAAGAGCTCGGAATAAAAAAAACGTGTGTTTACTTTTAAATGATGCCATCAAGTGAGACATTTGAGCAGGTAAACTACTCAATTACTATATCCAGAACTCTTTGATGCGTCTTTTTTTTATGTATATTTACACAACTGTTGTACCTTGGAACTTAAAGCAAATTTTGAAAGATTTTATTCTCTTTTACAATAAAAATATTAATAATAAATTCAAAATTTTAAGAATTTTTAAGCCGTTTTAAATTAATATATATTTTTTAAAAATAATTCCAGGGGTGCACATTTAGTTTGCCGAAGATTGGACAGGGGTCGGTTAAGGGTAGGGAAACGACCCCCCCCTCTAATCTCATTCCACGAGGCGAAAAACGCATTTTGCCAAGGAATACTTTGACCATAACACAGAGTTTAAGCTTTTAGAATGGGAAGGCCTTTTCTCTCTCACAACTCCCAAAAGAAAAAAATGCTCTCATTTGTTCAATCATGAAAAATGTAAAAAGAATACTTTCTGTCATCATCCTTTATTTCAACGATGCATTCGCTGACACTGGTGGCATCATCACTGCCTCCCCCGCCATTCTCGCTGGGCTTCTTGCTGTTGGTGGCATCTGGGGGACAGAGTAGGGATGGGGCAAGGGTGTTTTCTTCGCTACAGCCCATGATTTCTTTTATGCGCTTCTCCAACTTAGCACACCTCTTCTTCTCAGATAGATACAACTTTTTCAAATCCTTCATCTGTGTAAACGATAGAGAAGTTTTATTCAAAGGAATAAATGGAACAGAAGATTTACGGACACGAAAGTTTTGAAGGAGTGGGAATCCGAATCTAATAAAAGATAGGATAGGAATGAAAGGCGAAAGTAAGATTTCTGGAAATGATGTTATTTATTCTTTTTATCGATAAAAAATATTTTTGTGTCAAATATGATTAATCCTAATCGGTTCATCAATATTTAAATACTTCACCTGATAATTGTCCACAAAATATAGACAAAAGTTGGAATCTTATTAAAGTTAGAATAGGAATGATACTACGAAATAAAATGTATGGTAAAATCACATCTCGCGATCTTTTTTAATTTTTAACCTGTTAAGCATCAGCTCTTTAAAAACAAGGCATCTGATTTATATAGATATTAATGATGGGACGATACCAAAATTAATAACGATTCCGATTCTACTTAATATACCTGTTCCCGATACGATTCCCGATACAATTCCGATTCTAAAATATTACAACTTGAAATAACTTTTTAATATTATTTTGAACTTCAATTAATTTCTATCACTTTTTGCGAATAAATATCCTCAATATGAAAGCAAAATTATATAAATAATCCACTTTTGAAAATTTTGAGTATAAATTTTGAAAATTAAAAAAACTATAGTCATAATTTTGAGCAGTGAGAAGCATATTCAGCTTATAATGATAGAATAAAATTTTATTAATATTATATAGAGATCTTTTGAATCAATCGTAAATTATAGTGCAAAAACAAGCATTTCTCCTGTTTTTGTTTCTAAGCGATTTCTTTTGGGAGAATAAATATTTCCTCCAATACTAAAAACTCTTTCACTTTCAACTGAAGAAGGCGGAGCACATAAATACTCTTTTGAAAAAAACGCCAATATTGGAAGGTCTTCTTTGTTAGCTTTCCACCATTCAAACGGACTTGAGTTTTTTTCTATTAATTTATATTTTAAATATTTCGTAATTTCAGTCTCTAGTTTTCGTGTTGTTGTTATATATAAAATTGATGACCTCTTTTTCTTGTTTTCTTTCTCATTTTGAATTTTTCTTTTTTTAATCTCAGTAAAACATTTTTCAAAACTGAAATTGAATTCAACGCTTCGCTCATTATCACTTCGAGGTAAGAAAAGTTTCTACAATGTTATTAGTTCTTAAATGCGATGGGGACCTGTATCATCTTCGATTTAAGCGAATGATCGACACATCCGACTTACACAATGAGATTTTACAATATTTATTATTTAAATAAAATTTATTTGAACTTATGTATTAAGTGAGTGGGTTGTGCGTTGGGCTTGTGTCCCGCACTACACAAATTACTCATAGTTCGATACATGCGGTTTTAACATTTAAAATGTACATGCAAATTTTTTTATATAAAATTATAACACAAAATTTACAAAAAAATAGCTTAAACATAATAATGCACAATTAACACAAAAAAATCTTAAATTTTTTTTATAATTAAATAATTTTGTCGAATCAAGTGATTCTACACACTAAGTAGTAAAATCATTTATACAATAAAATCCTAAGTAAAGGAAATCAATGTAACGTATTAACTTGAAATCGTTTTGGTATAGGAGCGAGTTGAAATATTTCCACTCCGATTCCGATGCTAGAGAAAATTTCCGATATTCCGATTAATCGTCCCATCACTAATAGATATTAAAAAAGGGATTAAGTTACTCTTTAGCACTACGAATAAAAAAATTCAATAATGATGATTATTTAAAAAATCGTAGAGAATAACAGATGCAATTATTCTGAACTAATTTTGGGAATCTCGAAAAAAGGGAACGACGCTACGCATTACCCTCACCCATCACTGATTTTACTTACATATTTACATTCATGAATGATTGAAGTCAAGACCTAAATGAACGAATCGAAGCATGAACAATAATTAATACAGAATATCGATGATATGACATTTATTATCGGACATATAAAAAGAACCAGGATTATACTGTCATTGTTTATTATTGACGATTATGATTACCTGTAACTTTTGCTTTTTCGCATTGTTTTCTATGGAATTTTGAAGTTTAGTTACATTTTCATTTAAGGATAAAATTTCTGAAGATTGTTGCGAATTTTTTGACTTTACTAAAGCGAGCTCACTTTCAATTTCCTGAAAAATAAGTATTTAGAATGAACATTTCCATAATTATTATGGTAGCTAATACGAACACTAATTTTTTGATTCTTCAACTGCTCCAAATCTCTGTATTTTTCTTCTAATGCAAGCGATTTATTCGAATGTTCCTCCGTTAATCTTGAAATTTCTTTTTCAAAACTCTGCTGTAAGTTATCATATTTTATTAAATTGCGTTCTTTCTCTAAATCACCACTTTTGATACAATCATCAAACTTCAAAGAAATCTCTGCTAAATCTTCAACTTTTTTCTAAAAAATTTATAGCATATAAATAAATGTTAAAATACAAAAAAACAAATCTATATGTCGCATTTGTCAGAAAATCAAATAAATAAATTCCCGAGATTCTTTTCAACGCAAAAGCAGCTCATTATTCCAAAGTCACTAAATTATGGCAAAAAAAGGTGAAATCATTTTAGTACTTATTTATTTTTAATACATTTTTGACTTATAAAAGAATTCTTAACATATTCTCTTTAAAATTTTGGTGATATGAAGGATCAAGCTGGATACAAATGGAGATCGATAATTTACACATATTACTATGGTCATCTACGCATATCCCTATTTTAGACATATAATTTAAAATGATAACAAATTAACAGAAAGGAAATTTTAACCTTTTTTCAAGGCGCATGCGAGATCAGTTTCCAATAAAAATGAAAAGCATATGTTTCGTTACATATAAAAACTCCTCGAAATGATAAGAAAACGAGTTTTACTCGTGCACAACTTAGAGCAAGCAAAGTACCACTACACGTTCATAGATATCTTCAAAAAATTAAGCATAAAAAACATACACGTCAATCTCCTATGTCCATTTTGTAATCAGAACACATACAATGCTCAACATATTTAAATTGCCCACACACACACACACACACGCACTAAACATAGTCTATCTAATGCTGAGTGGTGATGGGGCGTTGAAATTGATAATTTGAAGCTACCTCATGTAGTTTAAGTAAAAAAGCAAACTCATAGAGCCAACAGTACCATATGGTGGCTGCCATCTAGGTTTACCGGCACTGAAATTACTCAGCGCTGCTTCTACAAAAATGCAACAAAACTTTCATACTCCAAACCTGTGAGCATTTTTGGAAAAATGAGCATTCATTCATTTTCAAATAAAATTATTTTTCTGGACTGTCTGGTACTAGTGATATTAAAATAGCGAATCGGATGGGCCAACAAAAACAAGAGCAGAATACGATTTTGGTTTTGGCATTTTATTTTCACAACCTTGGTTATAAAAAAAGCCTAAACTTTCTGCGTGATCATTAAACAATGGCGAATTTAAAGAAGATACTTGAAGCTGAATTTCCAAAGAGCATATCTTGTCACTCAACGTTTTATCAGTGGAATTAAAGTCAGATTCGCTATGTGATGGTAAGGATAAGCTCACTGGACTGGCAGGGTGAAGGTCACTCTCTTCACTTTCAAAAGAAGAAGAAATGGAAATTGGCAGGAGCTTGCAGGCTTTCAACGCAATTTTGCAGACTTTTGATGGCGAATTTCTACAATTCTGTCTGAAATTGTAAATAAAGAAAATTCGCTGAGTGAAATATTTTTAAACAATCAAATTTTTGTTAAGTAGTGTTTCAAATCTAAACCATTGTGAACCGAATAAAGGTTAAACTAAATTGTAAAAATGTTTAATTATATTAAATATAGGTAACTCTTGAACTAGAATAATTAATCATTTTTTTCAGAAATAAAAATATGAAACATTTTTAAAGTTGTGAAATAAAGCCGATATTTTGATGAAGTTGAATCAACTAAATCTTTCAATGCAGGGAAGACTGGAGGGTATAGTGAATAACATAACACTAGGTATACAAGTAAAAGATTTCCTCATATGGGTATAGCAAACTTTTAAAAATTTCAACAAGTGTCGTAGTGTAAAAAAGAGTGTATGACGGCCCTAGAGTCTAGACTAGACTTAGCGAGGAGCATTGAGAACATCGGCACCTGAGAAGGTTACTTAACCGGTTAACGACGAGATTCGACTATATAAATATATGATAGTCTACTTTTAAAAATTCTTAATACAAATCGTCTGCTTTACATTAGATATCGTCTGATTATTATTCTGGTCGAACGGATAAACAACATATACACAAATCGTTTATATAATTTTTAGATTTTTCTTTTTTCATATTGAACTCGTGATGGCACAACGGTCCTGCTTCGTTAAAGAGAAAGTGTAAATAAATAAGATCCTACAAAGGAGAACCAAGATCAGGAAAAAGATTGGAGGATAATGGATCTTTTTGCTCGTCCCCTTTTTGAGTGGCAGAAGATTTAACATCGTGAAAGGAGGCTTCTTCTTTTTGTTTAAGTTGCTTACACACTTTCATCGTCTTAAAGAAAAGATACACAGTTAAAGATAAAACTAATCAGGGTTTGTGCTTGCCGAAAGAAATATTGTTCGGCCAACAAGACACGATGACATGGGAAGGAGGAATGCAAACGCGAAAAGGCTGGATACATGTATAATATTTTTAAAGATTGCTAACCTTCTAAAATCATTTAAGGAGATAGTATTTCCCAAAAAAGGACATATGCTACAGTGAAGGACTTTTTGATAAATTCAATCGTGGTGACCGGTAAATTCGTTGCGGAAGATTCATTGATGGGCGAGTGAATTCATCAAGAATTATTACACCACATTTTTATTCAGGTTCGGTTTGGATACAAGTAGCAATACATTTTTAATACCATTTTCAAGTATACGTAAATTTCAGTTATTCATATCTATTGTTTATTTATTTAATAAGTAATTTACTACAAATTCTCGATTATGTGTTAATTTCGCACTTGTTTACATTCAAAAGTAACTTATCAATCGAAATTTTTACAAAAAGGTAATTTTTTCAAAATTTATTTATTTTAGAGGGAAAAATAATTATTTTATACTTATTTATACAGGAAAAAAATAAAGCATGAACCAACTAACAAACAAACTACTTTGCGAGGGGAGATGCAAGTAAACAACTGGTCGTTAATCTTATTTTCGAATGATATCTCTTTTAACCCCTTCAGGCATTGTTTTTCTATCGTTTGCTTTCTATCTCAATGACTTTTATATGAATTAAGCTGACAATTTTTGGCAAACTGATGTCGCATTGTGTCTGAAAGGGGGTATAATATCATTATGTGAAGTTTTGGAAACTTGTTTGTAAATTCCGCCTCAGGACAATTCAGTCTCTAGAAATTCGTAGTATCTAATAAGACAGTTTGGCCTTTCAAATTACTAAATTAACCCTTATCCTTGTGTTCGTTACATTTTATAACATTTTTGAAGAAATGAGGCGATTATAATACATTAAAAAAATATAAAAAAAATATTAATCATATGGAAAAATGTAAAATATTTTGTTTTTCAAAAAAAATCAATCATACACTGTGTGTTTATCACATTTTGTAACATTTTTGAAACGAGTCAAAATGTTTTTTCAAAAAGAACAACTGTTTAGCTTTTAATTCTTTGCTTTTGCTATTTTTATTTTTTTTTTGTTCACAAAATTTTATTTAATTTACATCCAACAGCGGTGTCTTTACTTGAAAATAAATTGAATTTGTTGGGAACGGTTTTTCTTTTTATAATTTTTTAATAGCTCGGGTCTCAAAAAAAATAATTAACATATAAACTACAGTACTAAAAAATTACACAGTTGTTTATTCAAAAATTGTCTGAATGATCTAATCAATGTTAAATAGATGCATCTGCTTTGTCTAAAGCAGTTTGTCTACGTTTGACTCTATTTTGACCAATGCAACTCTGATATCATTACTCACTCCCAATCTGTTGCCGGTTTGGTTTCTCAAATCTAATCAGGACTTTCAAAGCCATCCTTGCAACATCAGCATAGAACTATCCACTTTCAATCGAAAAATCACTTTCAGACATTTCACAAAAAAACGTGTTTTGCACCTCCTCAATCAAATCAATAAAGTGTTCTTGAATTAAGAAGTCTTCTGGGGACATATTACGAATCAAGATTATAAACCGATTTTTGATAAATTGATTGTATTTTACAAATTTTTGTAAGTTAGCAAAATAAAGAGAAATTTCTTGGCTAAGATATGCTAAACGGTATTTCATGGCCACCAGGACATGTTCGAAGATCAACCAACATTTTTCTTGTCTAAGAATGCTATAATTCCAGCTTCATTACAAAAGACGTCAATTTTTTATGACAATGGAGTAATGTGATCTCTTTTCTTTGCAGCGCAAACTTAACGAAATTCATAGTTTCAAATATGTTCACTAAAAATGATAGGAATATACGAAAACGGACATCAGAAAATTCTGCATGCATGTCTAGTTAGCTTTGCAAAAATTGCTGGATTTCTTTCCATAGTATCTATGTAGATCATGCTAGAGCATGGTCAGTACACACTCTAAATGGATGTTCTGGCTTAATAACATGTGTTGTAAAAAATTGTCTACAAGTTGCTTGTCATATATATATTGTACGTAAACCCAAAACAGTTAAGTTTGAAGCATCGAACGTTTAATCAAGCTGAATTGCAAACAAGTTGAAAATAGAATTCCGAATCAATAAAACAACCTCTGATATGTCATCAGACATCTCTACTATTAGCCTTCTAACGGTATCGTTTGACAGAAAGATATGCTTCAACTTTACAACTTCAGAATTTTTAGCACATTCAATATGATATCTTTGCAGCAAGGTAATATCAACTGTTCTCCTATGTTGTGGGACTTTTTGACAACAGATATTTTTTGAAACTTTTCAAACCATGGTTAATAATTTGCAAAAACACTCCTAGGTTATCAAAGCTGAATTTGTTCAATCTTTTAGCTTGACGTATAAAATAGTCAATAGTTTTGTTTAGTGAACTCGAGTACTTCACTTCAAGTGCTAACGGGATTTAGAAAAGAAGAGATAACACTTCAGAACACAAAACACACTTATGTTACTCTTCCCCACCAGACGCTAATGCAGTAAAACAAAATTTAAAGCATGAGTCGCATTCATTTTATGAATGATGCTGCGCAAAACGATCCACTCAGTGACCAATTCTCGCTACGAATGGAACTGCTTTGTGATCGTCATAGGACACAACTGACTCCAGTTTGAAAACCACTGAGCTAGAAGGTAGTAGTGATGCAATGAGAATTACAAATAAGGTAACTTGACTTGATAAAATCAGTGCAGTTATGGTGGGATTGAGAGCTTACAATGGAAGTACAATGTCGAGTAACAATGGTGGTGTGTTCATTGGACAAAAATTCTTTTATAAAAATTTTTGAAGATGTGCGCCTCTGATGTAAATGTATGTATGTATGTATGTATGTACGATTGCACTAACACTAAAACTGGGATCAACCATAACAATAAAGTTAATGCTAATTCTACACTAACCCTAACGGCCATAATAGGTTTCCAAAATTTTACACATTAAAGCACACTTGGAAATTGGTTGAGCATTTGTCAATCAACTGTTTGACAAATGCAAATGTGGAAAATATTTGAATGATCAAAATCAGAGGTAGAGTGGACCTTTTAGCTCTTTGAAGAGCATATTTTTCGAGGCGAATCGTTTGCTTTTTTCAACGATTTTTATATATTCAAAGCAGACGATTTTCATTTCTTGGTACAGCGGTGTCACACTGATTCTCAAAGAGTTAAGTATTCATTTTTTGTATCTATGTGTCTTTGAGGGGGACGTGAGTGAGGTTGGTTAGAAACTGGGATTCGATAAGTCAAGGTCTTGGGTTCGATAATGCATCAAGCCTACTTTCCTCATAATTCGTATCAAAAATGAATATTTGGTATAGAAATAAATTGTAAATTTTATTAGGGTAGTTTTAAAAAGATCATCCTATACTCAAAACTTTTCCTGTAAAGAAGGCCGTCTTCTGCAGAAACTAGTGAGAATATTTTTATATATTTTTTAACTTATCTTAATAAAATTTACAATTTATTTTTTACCAAATTTTATAAATATATAATAAAGTCTAAAAATATATATCTATTAAATATAAATGTGCATATTGATTGATGATGAACTTGAAATATATATACTCAATATTTTTTACTTGAATTAAAAGATGTGTGAATATTAATTAGTAATAAAATAATTAAAGGCAAGTTATTATATTACCAAACTCAATATCAGCCTATTCCAAAAATATTGGGATTGCATTCTAGATTTGGATTCCTAATTGGACCAATTAATTCAAAGGAACTTACAGAGTGAAGCTCAGCCAATAAAATGTCATATTGGAGTTTGAATTCTTGTTCCTGGTGTAGAAGTTTGCTGTGCAAAGCAGAATTCTCATCCAGCAGCTGAGATATTTCCTGAAAAGATCAAAAAATTTTAGCGTGAGGAAAAAAGCCAACCTACCCAGAACATATTTTTTATGAATAGTAACTTAATGCTCGTAAACTTTCTGAAACTTTCATGTAGTCTCATGTAAGAAATCATAAACGGTGTATTATGTATACTTATAAAGATATTTTAAATATTTTATTTAGATGCTTACATGATATTGGTGATTATAAGTATTTATAATTGTTTGCAAATTTTTGATTCTAGATACTTTTATAGCCTGTAAAAAGCAAAATATTCATGGCAAACACAAGATCACAAACAAAAGTTTATAAAATTGGATCTACAATTCCAGTAATAGTAGGATAAAAAACATCCAATAAAGTGGCTCTTCCATTATTTCTTAATCATCTTGGTCTCACAAAAATACAAGCAAGTCGTCTAAGGCTACCATGGGAAAGATTTTTAATTTCTGAGAAATAGACCGAATTGAAAGAAATGAATTGTGAAAAAAGATTAGAAAAAATGTTTAAGAAATAATGGACACTCCTTTAGAAAAGAAAAGTACAAAAATTCAACAGAAAAATGAGTGTGTTTTCATTGAAGATTTGGATAATCTTTTGGATGTGGGGCATGCAAATACAATCAACTTGATAAAGAAAATCCTAAGGCTGAAATATTCTTAAAACATCAGTGTTCGTCAAAAAGAGGGAAGGAACAGCGATAAAAGTCGACAATAAAGTGTAATTCAAAGAAAAGAAAAATCTTGAAAAGTTAACGAAGATAGGAGACAGATACTTTAGGATGACAACAGAAAGTCCAAAAAAACGGCATAACAATGGAATTTAAAGTTGATGTCTCCACATCTCAAAGAGAATGAGAACAAAGCAGAAAACAGTCAAAATAACAGCTACATAGATTAAAATAGAAACGAGGTGGAAGGTGTGTGATGATAATCAGGGGGAAGAAAAGTCAATAAAGTAAACATTTTTCCTTGAAACACAAAAAACCATAAATTAACAATTATATGAAGCGATTTTGCTAGTGAACCTTTTTAGGTCAATTAGATTTTTAAAAAAATTAGGTAAAAAAACGTGAAAAAGTATTTCATAATAAAATTCACTTTAACATTCATTCTAATTTGAAGTTCAAAAGGTAGAGACAACCAAAAAATATAATGGGAAATAAAACAAAGTTTAGCGAATATTTTTGAATATATAAAAATGCTAAAAGTATAACATGTAACCCACCTTCTTTGAGCTCAGATTAAACAAAAATTTGGCGCCATTTTCTAAACTTAATCGACTTTTACTCCTTTCACTTTCCAATGTTGAACAAACTTAAATAAAAATTGGGCGTATGAGTTAATCAAAGTATAAATAGAAGTATATGATAAAAAAGAAATTCATTACGACAACAAAATGATGATGAATATAATGATCATTGATAATAAATTTACAGTAATTTATAAATCATTGTTTTTTAGAGAAGGTAGCATAAATACAATTACACAGTTTTTGTCTGGTAATTTCATCCTTCAATTTGCAATTTTCTTCTTTGAGGTCAAGGAGTTGATTCTGTTAATGAAAAAATAATAATAATCAATCGGGGTGAAAAACTATATTGTATATAATAAAATGACAAGAATAGTGATGTATATATAAAAACTTACAACATATACCTCAAGGATCGGAATCTGAGTCGCCAAAAATTGATTAGAAAAAGCTGTCGACATTAATTCCTTGAGGACTAACATTTTTAAGACTAATAGTCGGTATTATTTTTAAATGGAATTTAATATATTCAAAGCAGATGACTTCCACTTTTGGGGACAATGGTGTCAACCTCATGCTTACTTAAAGAGCTAAGTAAATGACTTAAAATCAAGAAATTCTCTACATGATCTAAATATGGAGATGGGTTTGAAGAGAAATTGAAGTTAACAAAATTAAAATCGTGAAATCTATATAATCCTCAAAATCGATTGGAGATAAGTTAAATATATTTTATGTATTGAAAGTATAAACTAAATCCAACTTCGTAAATTATACGCAAAATATTACACGATAAAAGAATATGTGATCTTATAAAAACCGAAAAGTTGTGTAGTCTATCCCAAAATGCATACTATATTAATGATATCATAAGACAAATCCAAAGGCAATAAACATGAAATTTAAAGTCTATTTCAATAATATTGATAAAATATTCAAATATAACTACAGTAGTTTATTTAGTTTTTAGTTTTTAGGAGACCATTTGCTTCTTTCGGAGTGAAAATAAAATATAAGTACAAGTACAACTAAAATTATAAAGAATTTCTAGGAACAAGAAATATTAAATAGACGATGAATCTACGATCTATTTTTAAAAATACAAAATTTAAACGTTTCCTGATGCTTTTTTGGTTATTATATGCATTATATTCAATCTAAATAACAGCAAAATTAACTAAATATGATATACATATATATAGTGGTGTATGCATTCAATGTGGAGGGGGCCTACCTCCTCCTTTCTTAAAATGAATCATCGATCTTTGTTTGCTTTCAAGTTTATTTGAAATAGTTATTTTTGTAAATAGAAATATATATATTAGAAATTTATTGTAATACGAATTACCTTTCAAAAGCCAAACTTCATTAATAATAACAGCGTAGTAATGATGATTATTTTTAAAAGCTCCCTCTCCCCTAAAATTTTTAAGGTTAATAAACTCCAATAACTCAAAATCGGATAAGTCAAAATTCCGTTTAACTCAAAGTTGAATCGCGGTTCCAGTCCCAGTTGTATCTCACACATGTTAAATCCTTCATTTAACTCAGTTTTAACTTCAAGTATTATAATAACAATCTTCTATGCTAAAATATATTCAAAATACTTTTTGTCGTTTTGCAGTATCACAAAACATGTCAAAAATGCATTCATTTATCAAAATTGGGAACATCACACTAGATGATACTGCAATTTCGTTTAACTTGAACTTTGGATAACTCAAAATAATTTGATTCATATTCCAACAATTAAATTTCTAAAAGAATAAAAAAATAAATTTTTATAAAAATTTCTATCTAATAAATCTTCCCATTCTCAAATTATCATATTATTATGTTTTCTTCATAAAAATATTTATCTGGATTATTATTAAAATAATTTTTAACTGTAGGAAGTTCAAAGTATTTAAACTCGTCATCATTTTTGAGACCATTATTCATAGTTTATTTTATTTGTAAAAATGAAAGGGATGATATGAATTTTGTTTAAAAACTTTTATATAAAATGGTCATTTCTTTAAGTTTTCCTAAACGAAAATGCCCCATAAATCTCAAATTACAAGATTATACTTTTTTAAAAAAGTTTAAAGACAAAAATGATTTCAAAGGTTTACTGAGCTCTCGGTTTCTCACAGCGGTAATTCTGATATAAAAAAGTGCTATAAATTTTAAAAGAAAAGAGTTTTTGCTGCACAAAAATAAAAGTTTTGAAAATTCTCAATTTAAACCATGTGATCTTGTATTAGAAGCTATATTTGATCATAATATAGTTCGGAATGTTAGTTTTAAAAATTTTGATTGTACTTCTAAGCTTATTGCTAAATTATATGGGCTTAAATTAAAGTATGTACTAAATAAAATTAAAGCAAATATTTCAAATACAATTTCTCCCTTACTTTTTGGAAGATTTGGTAAAAGCTAGATTCGAATTTCAATTACAAGCGATGACTATTTTTAAAATATGCATTTTCAGCATGTTTCTGGTGAACTTTTGAAATAATAACACATTTAATTATCGCTATTTTAAAAACAATTTATCACCAAAAATCCTAGCTTTTTGTGGATACCTGCAATATAAATTTGAGTCGCGTAAGAAGAAAAGGTTAAAACATGTTTTAAAACATAGAAGTATATGATTCCTGTCTTTGTTGGCTACACTGAGAGTATTCTCTTAATATTAAAAATCCTACATTAAAATTCTCCATGCTTAAAGTTTTTTAGGATAAATTTGAAGAAATGTTTCATTGGTTTGTTCACCATTTAATTATGATTTAAATTGTATTGAACTTTATAACAAAATAAAAAGTCAAAAAACTTATTTCAAACGATGAATAAAACGTCAAAAAGTTAAAAATTACACATGTGAACAACAAATAATAATTTTATAATTTTATAATTTTAAATAAAAGTAAATTAGAAGTAAAAAAATTATAATAATTTAGGTTTGATTGAAAAAAATATTTCAAGCTATTTTGTATATATTGGTGGTTTCCCTGTAAATTTTATTTCGTTAAAATATATTTTAATAATAATTATAAAAGTATTAAATTTTCTATTAATATTATTTTATATATTCTGTAAACGTATTATATATGAAGGTGTAGTTATAATAAAAATAACTTGTAATCGACTAAAATCGGACTCGCTGAGTGCCATAAAAGTTTTAGACCATTTTTCAGTTAGAGCAAAACTAATATTAGAATCAAAAACGAAGCTTAATAATAATTATATGAATACTATTATTAATTAAAAAATATTAGGCGTTTATTTGTACCATATCTCTAACTTTTTAGTTATGTAAAGGTATTTTACAGTATTTTCATAAGAAGTCAAATTTGACCTGATGTATCAAAACAAGGATATATTGGCCCTAGAACGAACCAAAGAACTATGGTATCAGAGACAAGTATCTAGCTAACCTTAATCACGCTCTCTTTTAGTTACCCTTACTTACCCATTATATAGGTCCTGTTTCATTGTAAAGGGAAGGAAAAGCCCTATCCCCTACATTATATTTTTGTGTAGATACCACATAAATTTTCTTGGAATTTTACAAGGTTGATCATATTTATTTTCTTTTTCTAGCTTGTTTTTACAAGTTATAAGATGTTTTTGTCACTCTTAGGGCCAACTTTGTTAAGAGGTGTTGTAAATAATATTTAAAATTGTCATATGCATAAAGATTGGAAAATTTCAAAATCTGAAACTATACAACCATTTAATTTTTCATATTTACATTTCCTAATATAATCAAAATTTTGTAGCTATTTTAATAATTAATAAACAAAGTTTATAAATTTATTCTCAGAGATGGTTATTGATAGAAAAATTAAGAAATTACAAAAATTTATTTGCCCGCATTAAAAGCAAACGCGAAAATAAGTCGTAGGTAAAAAATGATATTTTTATTAAATTTTTTAAAATTTACATAAAAATGGTTTGGAGAAAATAGAAACTGTAACAAAAAAGAACTTTACATATCATAATAATATTTAAAAATTTTCGGTTTGTCATTTAACGGGCTCCGAATATATCTAACACACTATCTGTTGAGAAAGAAGATCTGAACTGAGAGAAAAAGAGAACTGTAAAAATCATATTTTTTAGCAATGCAAGACTCCTCAAATTAACCCTATAAGTGCTGGGCTAAATTTGTAAGCTCAAGTGCTGGTTGGGCGTAAAGTGCCACACCCACCCCCTCCCCCTTTTCTTAGATTTTAATAAGTTTTTATAAATATTTTCAATGTGATATTTATATTTCAACTATGCTTAATTCAGTGAAAAAGTCCGTTTTTTATTAAAATTAATAAAACCGTTCAAAATTAATTTATATATGACAGCTTATCTAAAAAATAAACATTTTATTTAAATAATTATTATATAAAGATTTTTCAACATTCAAGTTTTTTTTATCAAAATCAATCAAACATGTCAAAAATTGATTTATATATTGCAGCTCATCTCAAAAAGAAATTTTTATATAAATAATATGAATTTTTTATGCATATATACCCATTTTTATGTAAACTAAATTCCGTGGTGATATCCATTTTTTCTAATCTAGAAGGAAAATTTAAAGAGCTTTTTCTTTTGAAGAATATTTATTTTAACTTTTTGTTCAAATATGCTTGAAAGAATATTAAATGTTTAATATAAGGTGTTATTTTTAGAATAAAAGAAAAGTTAACAGGGTGAAAAAATGAGAATAAAAATAGTATGTGGGGATAGATAATATGGTATGCTTTGCGAACGTGATTCATGGATATGTGGTCGTAGCTGCAAGCTAGTTTGGGTTTAAATGAGTTTAAGGCGTTGTTGAGTTCTGTAATGGTGATTCGTGGAAAATAAATTACACAATTTCAAAAAATAATTATATTTTTTGTTTGTTTACGCTAAAAGTTTAAGTAATCATTTTATACATATCAAATAATACCCTTTTTGAAAAACAAATCTACGTTTGGTTTAGAAAAAAGATTTGTTGCACACACCCCTTCTTTAGAGATATCAAAAAGAGGTGTATTTGAAAAGTAATAAAGAGGAAATCCTATATTCTAATTCTATATAGAGAAAGAGGAAATAAGTCACTTAAATTCCACTAAGGAAGGAGCTAAAAGCATTTTGCACATAGATACAATTGTAGGATAGTTATACTACCTTTACTCCATATATGAAACGTGATCAATTATTTGAATAATTCACTAATATTTAATGCTACCTTCGCAAATACGATAAATTGTGATAAAGATTTCTTAACATGAAGCATGAAAATTTGGGGCTGTGAGTAAGGTTGGTTAGATACTGTGTTTCGATAACTAAGGTTGTTAGATATCTTGGGTTCGATCACGCATCAGGCCTACTTTCTGTTCAATACAAGCGGCACAATTGTTCAAAAAAAACCCCACGGTACTTTCACCTTTAACATGAAGCAATCACTGACAAAACTAGACAATCTATGCTTGAAAATAATAAATCAAAGTTGATATTTATTTCGTTTATATTTCTAAATTAATCGAAAAGAAGTTATCTATCGCCCATTTAGGAGCAAAGAAAGTAAACTACTTTATTGATCCCTGCTTAATTCTATTGAATGTAAAAGTTCATTTGCCTTCTATTCTATTGAATGTAAGAATTCTTTGCCTTCTATCTGGGAAGATTGGTATTAAATGGATTAAATCAACCAAATATTCTAAATTATTTCGTGATGATACCTCATTATAAATTTAGCATTACTAATACATTTCTATACTTTTTAATCAATGGAAGTATAAAATATATTGGGAAATACGGTTCATTCTATTCTTCTATTTAATTAAGATCTCTTATTGCGCCATTGATTATAATTAGGCGGTTAAAAGTCAATAAAGTCAACTTTTTAGATTTAACTGCACAATTATATAGATTTACGATGTAACACAAATCTCCAGTTTTATATACTTTTTTTCGTATTTTTTATGTCAATTAAAGTCAACTTTTTTATGTTGGGTCAACTTTTTTCCATATAGTCAATTTTTTGTTAGGTCAATTTTTGAATTTGACGATATAATAAAACTTTAACATAATAGATACGAGCGAGAAAAAGAGAAGCAGTGAGAAAAGAGAGACAGCGAGAGAAAGAGAGATAAATGGCAACATATGTTACATTATGCAATTTGCATTCTTTGATACAAGTTTTTAAATTGATTGTTTGTTTTTCACTCCAACTTTCATATTTTTGTTATGCCAAAGGTTGCTTCTTCCAAAATTTCTAAGATTCTTCAAATTGTTGATCCGTTTCCTAGAGAATTTATCTTATCCTCGAACAAAGAACTTTTTTGTATACTATGTTCAACAACTGTAAATTACGAAAAAAAAAATTTTTTTTGAAAAACACAGAAGTACTAAAAAGCATCAAATGCATTGAACTCTTTACCAAGTACTTCAAATATATTGAAATATTCCGAAAAAATTGATAAAAACTTCACAAAAAAGTTAGTCAAATGTTTTTTGGAATCTAATATACCCCTACACAAGTTGGGACACTCAAGTTTATTGAACTTTTTCAAAGATTTGGGGTACACATTACCATCAATTTCAACTAGTAGGCTTATTGTCGATGAACTTGCAGATGAAAGTTTTTCTAAAATAAAATTAAAAATTGCTAATAAAAAGGTTTTCTTAATGATGGATGAAACAGATGTGTATGGCGAATCTTTCATTAATGTTCTTATTGGCACTTTAGATGAACCAAATAAGGTGTATGCAGTGAAGACAAAGTTCATTGATGTCTCAATTAATTCGCAAAGGGTGATATTTGTTCTTGACGACTTAATAAGCAGCTAGATATGAATAGAGAAGATTTTTGCTTATTTTCAAGCGATGCTGCCAAATATAATATTTCTGCAGGTAAACAACTGAAGGTTCTATACCCTAATATGTTTCACGTCACATGCTCTGCCCATCTTTTACACAATTGTGCATTAAAAGTAAAGGCACATTTTAAAGAAGTTGATGAAGTGATTGCTTCTGTTAAAGCAGCAGCCACAATCAAGAACAAGGCAAGAAAAGAAAAATTCAAATTGATCGGCTATCCTCCTCATCCAATTGTTACAAGATGGGGAAGTTAAAAGCAGCATTGTACTACTATACAAATTTAGATAAAGTGAAGGAAATAGTTGAGACTTTTGATGAAGAAGAAGGAATTTTAGTAAGAAGAGTAAAAGAAGCAGTTAATAAAGAAAGTTTAATAAAGGACTTGATTAGTATCAAAAGAAGTTATGGACAACTGATTGAGATGATCGAAAAACAGAAAGTTTAAATTTAAAGTCATTTGAAATGTATGAAAATTTACATTTTGAAGATGAATGTGATATAAAAACTTATTTCGATAGAAGAATAAATTCAAACGATCTAGTTCAAATAAAGAAGATGGATGATAAAAGTGTGTCTCCATCTTTATGATCTCCTTCAAAATTGTCAAGCTACAACAGTAGCTGTAGAGGGATCTTTTTCCATGCTTAAAAAACTTATGTCCAAAGACAGAAATTTTTCGAAGGAGAACATTTTCAAGTATTTCATGTTATATTATAACAGCAATTGTTAGTTCATTTCAATAAATTTTTAGGTTAACTTTTTTTTCTAAAAGTTAATTTTTTTACATTGATTTGTCAACTTTTCAGAATTTTTTAGGTCAATTTTTGTTGCCCCTAATTATAATGTCCAAAGATAATTTTTTGGTTAACATTAAAACAAAACGCACACGCCTTTTTAGCCAAACTGACGTAAATTTATTGAGAATAGTTTTTATAAAATAACACATAACATTCAAATAAAATAATATTAATTTATATATTTGGACTATTTTTAAATTCGTTTGGTTTGCGCTGTTTTTATTAAAACTCCCTCCACTCAAATGGTAAAAGCTTGTGATTTGAATTTTTTGATTGTTTACCTTCTATAAAGTTATTAATATAGTTTTAAAACTTTTTCGTATTTAGAAATGATTATATTCTTTTCAACTTTAATAGATTATTTTTAAACATGCATTAGCTTAACTTGTCTTATATATTAAAAATACAAGCTAAGCAATTGAAAGTTGAAAAGGATATATTCGTTACTAAATACCAAAAAGTTTTAAAAAATTTTAATATCGTTTTTTAATAAAAAAATATTAATAATTTTCATAAATGAGAAAGAATTAAAAAAAGTAACATTTTAAGCGCCTGTCATTTGATCAGAGTGAATCCTAATGTAAAACAATCACTCACAAATCTTCTATTAATGAATGGTGCATGTAATTTTTAAAAAATTACTCAAAATTTCGATAAATAGGAATCATTTTACATTCGGTTTGGATAAAATGCATCCAAAAAAGCTGTCGGCATCATTTTCATCAGTTGGGTAGGTATAAGCACACCAATGTTATTTTTAAGTATAAAAATTATAAGGTGAAAAAAGTTAAGAACAAATATAAAAATATAGTTATTTTGGTATTTATAGTGATAGTTAACCAAAATAAAAATCAGAAATATTGTTTCTAAATATAAAAATTATAGTCGTTGAAGACAAATGGAAAGTGAAAAAAATACTCTTTTTCAAAAATAATATTTTTATTTGCAATGGATTCTATGAAATAATATCAATTAGACTTTCATCTTTTGTCAATGCCTTTGAGAGGAACAAGCAAACATCTGAAAAAAGTAGAGCAAAATTAGCAAAAAAACTTTAATTAAACAATATTGTCAAGCATGGGTTTAATATAAAAACCAGAGAATAAATGAACTACGCTTTTCATTTATTTCATATATGATTTAATTTATACCCAATCAAACAAGTTGGCCGATTATATTAAATATCACCATTATAATGGATTTATATTACCGAGTAGAAAGAGTATATACGAATATGGGCATTAAATATAAATAGAGCTTATTCGAAAAATTCTGAAAAAATTATTGCAGAAACATTTTTAAATTAAAATAAAAAACAGGTGAGGGTTATTTGATATTATGTTTTTGCGTTAGAAATAGTTGTTGCAAATTAGAAGCTTTAGTCAGATATAAGATTCTTAATAAAAATCGCATGATGTCTTAATACCGTTATTATTACAATTTCTATGACTAAGACTCTGTTATTTTTATCATTACTGCACTCATAAAAATGAAAACACTATTATTAGCCATAAGTATTTATCGTATTTGAATATGTCCAGATATCTATCTAAAATCAATATCTTTTACCCTCACACATTTTTCTAGTTATAGACAATAGAACGTTGCTTATCTATACGATTTTGTGGATAGTAGTTCCTTTATGTCATTGGCAAATGATAGCTTTCGAGCTAGAAAGGGAGATAATAACAATATAGTGAGTTTATCTATAACTACGAAGAACACTAATATAATTAGAAAATGCATGATTATCGAAATATTAAATATTTTCATTATAAGCAAATGTGAAAATAAATTTTATCATGTTTTAGACGCATACCATTTGTTTATAGCTCAAAATTCTTTGCTGTTGCATATTTAAACAAGAAAATATCAATTTATAAAGATAAATACCCAATCCGCTATATAATATATAAAATAGGGGGAGGGAGAGTTAAGTGAGGCATATGCCCACGGACCACACTTCTTGGGGCGCAAATAAAAATATATCGTTAATAATATTTGACTATTAACTATTATACTGAGTTAGTATAATGAAGTATACTCTGCTCTTAGCCATTATAATTAGTTTTTTTAAACAAAATAGATTGTTTAATAATATTTGTATAAAAATTTTTAACATATCAATGATAGTTCTGAATTACACATTTGAGTGATAAAAATTGAGTACAAAAAATAAAAATGCCAAAAAAATAATAATTAAAGCTTTGTCATGGTACCGTTGATTCATTGTAAAAAATCGTTAGTGGATATTTGATTATTTGAGCGCTTGCTTTAATCAGGTAACAAATAACGAATTATACGAAGTGATATGTAAAAGTAAACGAACAAATGGCTAAAATAAAAAAAATATGGTGTTTTATTAAAGCAGGTCTTTTAGATACTAGCTATTATGAAGGTTGCCATTTTGTGGCAATTGAGCAACCGTACTAGCTGTTTTGGCACTACCTAGAATGACGTTGATCCAAGTGTACATACCCACATAATACATGCTCTCGTAAAAGACATGGCTCATATTAAAAGACAAGAAATATTCGTTAAATCTTGTACTTAGTATTTTGCAATAGTTTGTTAATTATTGCACTTGGTTGGTCGAGACAGGATTTTCAGCAGCAAATGATTTACTGACAAATAAGCGTAATCATTTGCAAATTGAAAAGAGAGGAGAGTTACGATAAAGATTGAACCAAGGTCTGAAAATTCATTTTGATAAGCTAATAAATAGACACCAGGAACCGTCAAGTCAGTGAAATTTTCATTATTATTTATGTTAATAAAGATTTTATTATTATTTAAACTTTATTAAAGGTCATGTAGTTCTATATACGATCATATGACGTTTAAATTAAAGCATTGGGTTTCTCTTAAAAAGTTAAGTGGGCCTGAGATTTTTTTTGCACTAAAAATGGGCTTGGAAAGAAAAAAGGTTGAGAAACACTGCTTTAAATAATGTAATTGTTAGTTAAAAGTATTTAAAAAAAGTTAATTTGCAATTATAATGGATTATCATGACTATGATGAAAAAATCCGTAAAGATAGCATATGCTATCAATTTTGTGTTTTAAAGGAAATTAACCTGGTGGACAATCTTAATTGTTCATGGATAGGACATAACGACAGTCGCAATTGACAACGCAAGCTCAAAAATATTAATCCACGTAACATTGAAAAATATACACATCTTGATAATGTAATAATCATCATAAACGAAAATACTGAAAATTTTGATAGTTCAAAGAATGATGTCACTCACAACGTGTAATATATCCCAGTGAAATATATGAAACTTTTATAGAAACTTCAATTCATTTTAAGAAATGTTGCTTAGTTGAAAGAGGAATGAAGAAAATAAAATATTACCCTAAAAGCGGATGTCCATTTTGAGATTTAGGATAAATTGTCAATTGCATTAATTTCCCATTTCTCAATATTTTAACAGGTAGAGGTAGCTAAAAAAAACACAAATTTTTTTGAATATGAATGTAAATCTTGCTGAAGTAATAAAAACTTTAGTACTGTTTGATGGAAAGTCATTAATTCAAAATATTTTTGTTTATGTTAATTTTTTGTTTGTCAATTTCATATTTTAATTAAATATACGTTTAATAAAACAAATTAGTTTTTTTTTATGTTTGCTTGTACACCACACTTGCACTTTATGAGAAGGTATATCTTCTCCCTTGATAGAATTGTATATTTTACAAGGCAAAATAGTATTTTCATAAGAGGTCTATTTTCCAACTTTTCAGAATTACTATTTACTTTATTGTGTAGTCTAAAACTTTAATGAGCCCTTTGCAAATCTCAAAAAAATACCTAGTTAACTTGTATAGGTAAACGTAATTTTATATAATAACACTTTTTTTTATATTTAAAGCTATACTACCTTCAAAAATGTTAAATCGTATGTGATTAATCTCTTAATTTGACTGAAATTATTGTCTTCAAATTTAAAAGAATTTAAAATTAATTCATATCGATAATGTATATAAATCTTGATGTTTCTGATTCATTTTAATCGATATGGCGAAATATAGGAAAGTTTAAAACTGGGAGAATCCAATAGAGTATAGAGTATAAAGAAATAAGAATCTTTATTGGAAAAAAAATTTCGATTTTGGAAAAAAGTGATAATAGTCAAAATAAATGCCTTTGAATAAAGAACGATACTAAAAATAGACGAGTAATGCTAAAGAAAATCGCAGGACATGAAGTTCTTGATAGTTTGATGAAAACTAGTAAATGAAACTAGTTGTGTTCGAAGAAGAAACTACAGAAATAAAAAAAATCTACATAGAAATAAGAATTCTCGTCGGTAAAATAAAGATTATAAATCGGGAGTACAGGTTTTTGAGAACTCTCTAATTTTTGAGTATAAATTTCCTATTCCTATAAAAATAATAAAAAAGGTGCCATTTTAAGTTGAACGTTAAGAACCGCCGTGGTACACAGTGAAATTTCAAAGACATTGTCAACTGTGAATAAAGTGAAATGTGGTTTTATGCTCAGCTTCAAATCATTCATCGTATTTGGAAAAAGGTTATGCTACAAAAGATAACTGCTACTCAGGTTTTAATGAGCTTAGTTATCCTACAACAAACAAATAAGAGTTTTTGCCTTGTAGGACACACAACCAAATTGCAAACAAAAATGATTTTTACGAAAGATGCAGAAAATGCTTTCAAAACAGAAAATTTTCATAATAGGAAAAAGCCTGTTAAAAAAATAAAAAAGGACAAAACTTGAAGAATCTGTCAAAGGAAATGCTAATGTTAATTTTTATAGTCAGTATTATGATGAATCAGAAGGAAACTTGTATCAGTTACTCTCACATCACCAATATTTTTTTCTGTGCCACAGTTTATTATTGACATATATAAAGAAGATATTACCTTCACACATCTTGAATTGCAGTTGAAGTAAAATGATTTTGAAAAAAGAATAAAATATTGATTCAATATAGAAAATTTTAGAGAAAACTAAATCTATTCAAGTGCTTTTAAATGGGATTCACAATCTGCTCAAATTTGCTTTTAACAAATTCCGTTTTTAGTAGGAAAAAACTTATCTCGAGAATTACCATTAGCCTACAAAGAATGAACAAATGCCCTTCTTGTTATGCCCTGAAACAGTGTACACACTCTCTTAATCTTACTAATGTTGCAAAGGGTAAATTTTTTTCAGTAATTCTGAATCAATGAGAGATTATTTAAAGCTACGCAAAATTGATAGGACAAAATGTTTGCTCCTCTGCTATAATAAATCTTCTTACGCCTCTGATTGAATTAATTCCAGCATTTTTGGTAAACTTAAAAGACAAATGCAAATCTATATAATTTATCACCAAGATGAGATCAGGTTTTGACCAAGATGACGATCAGGTTTTGGAAACAGGTCGAAAATCATTGAAAGCCTCTGTTATAAAAACAAAAAAAGTCTGAATGAAAAAAAATAACGCTATTTCTTTAATATATTAATTAATTAATATGGAATTTAAAAATTTGAAAAGAATACTCCTATGAATCGCTTGAGAACATCCTGTAGCTGTAACAAACTGGTAAAGTTAGAGGCATGAAGTGCTTCAAATTCCACAATTTCATCTTCAACTTTGAGTCCCTTAAAAAAAGAACACACGTTGACGGCATTAGAAAAGGCTCCATCATGTAGGATTTTATGGGCTTGCAAAAGTGTCTTCACTTTAGCTTTAGATTCATTATGCATAAACAATCTGCAGGTAAGTTCATGAACATTCATTTCTCTCCTATTACAAATTGGACTTATTAGAAAAATGCAAGATTAGAAATGTGTACTGATCTCTTTAATATTTGTTTGATTTCCAGTTTACTTGAAATAATTATTTTGTAAATAGAAATATTTATTAGAAATTCATTGCAATACGAATTACCTTTCAAAAGCCCAACTTCATTAATAATAACCCCGCAGTTATGATGATTATTTTTAAAATAATTTTCTGAATATACCGCTGTCTACACTACCTCGCATATTACTACATTACTAAACTTTCGAATGATGATGTCTAGTCAGTCTCACATCCAAATTCTATATAAAATATATTTCAAATTATGTTATTTTGAAGAGTAAAGTAAAAAATGCAGAGCTTAAGCCCAAATTTTCAATTAGTAGATATAGAGAAAAAGAGTCCGTCTTGGAATAAACATAAGAGCTCAATCTAAAAAATGTCCATGCACTTCATTCCAAATTAGAAATTAGTAGCTTTTTTACTTCCTGAAGAAATTTACTTCAACTCCTAAAAATAAATTTTTATTTGTAATTGCATTGTTAAGCACAGCAAATATTTTTTTGTTGAAGTCATAGAAAGACTGAAAAACATTCAACTAAAAAGAATTCAAATTTTGCTACTTCTTCTTTTCACACGTTTATTAGTGATAATAACTTTGTAAAGAAAGTAACAGAATCTTTTTTGTCAGCAAATATACCTTTGAATAAATTGAATCATCCTTCAATTAAAGATTTGTTCAAATATATGTGGTACAATTGACCGAATGCAAATTCTTGTCGATATTACATTTAAGCCTTGCAGAAAATATAAAAGAAAGTATCAAAGAAAAGGTAAAAAGTGATGAGACTTCGTTTGGAAATAAGTATTATGTAAAGGTTTTAGTTGGAGATATAAGTTTACCAAAGAAAGCGTATTTAATTGATTCTGTTTGCTGTTTTACTTCAGTAAATAGTAAAAAAATTACTCAAATAGTTGATGACAAAATAAAGTGCTTAGAAATAGAAGGAGAAAACTTTGTGCTTCTCATTAGTGATGCAGCTACCTACATGAAAAAAGGTGGAAAACGTTAAAAATTTTGTACTCGTCTTTGTTTCATGTATTTTGTTAGCACATGTATTGCATAACTGTTGCTTGAATGTGAGATCAAAATGTGAAAGTATAGATAATTTGATAGCTAGAATCAAAATGTTGATAGTTAAGAACAAAGCGAGACAAACGATTTCCAACAAAATAGGCTTACCACTTAAACACATTGTAACTAGATAGGATCCTGGTTAAAGTCAGCGTTTTGGTATGTCGAAAAGTTTGTTGAAGTCAAAAGAATTGTGTTCGACTTCTCTGATGCTGTACTTATTATTGATAGAGCAAAAAAGCCCTTGTTATTTCTTCTCTACCGGACGATTTGAAAGAAATTTTGAAGTACAAACCTTTACTGGATTTGGTTGAAAAATGTAAAGCTGAAGGTTATTGTGTTCAGAAAGCATATGAAGACTTATCATAACTGAACATACCAAATGATGTATTTAATTTAAATATGTACATTCAGAAAAGATTAGAAGATAACGA
Source organism: Nectonema munidae (assembly GCA_030549495.1). Classification (NCBI taxonomy): domain Eukaryota; kingdom Metazoa; phylum Nematomorpha; class Nectonematoida; family Nectonematidae; genus Nectonema; species Nectonema munidae. The sequence continues at coordinate 201,468 of JAUIRK010000475.1, forward strand.
CGTTGAGAAAATTATGAAGAGAACAAAGTCTGATGTTAGCCCTTTCCTTTACTGTTTACTTGAAAATGGACAAGTCAAACCAATAAAAGTAGAAAGAAGTTTTTCTATACAACATATTAAGTAAAAATCGCAACTTTAATGACGAGAATAGTTGTAAATACCTACTTATGAATTATAAGTATGATATTTGACATATCAGCTGATCTTCGTAAAATAAAGTTTTTATTTTGTTAGATAAATGTTTTATAGTCTTTTTTTTTTGGGTTTTAAGTTAATAAAGTCAATATTATAAGCTCAATTTTTTTAAACTTTTTAGGTCATCGCCCTCTAATTAAAAGAGACAATAATAACTATTGATATTACAAATGCAAATATTAATAAAAAAATTTCCTATATTCAATGTCATTTCATACATAAATATATACATTCATTCATTTCATATGCAACATTATTCGAAAAACAACTGTTATTTTGAATGTGATCACAGTAAGGATATCATTGTATCCATTAATTCATTTTTTGCATAACAAACTTCTAAAAAAGGTTTTTCAACTCCTTCATATCTTTATATCATTATTTAAATATGAATATATTAATCATGTCAAAGAAAGGTGTTATTCACTCTTCGATAACACTGAACAACAACATAATTGCTTCCTCGATCAAACTAGCTAAAACTTGTTTGAAATGTTTTTTAATTAAATTTTTAAACTTTTGGTTGTTATCTTTTAGAAAATAATTGATGTGTAAATCGATTTTTTTTTTTAACATAAAATTTCCCCTCCTTTTTAATTTTTTAAGAAAAATTTTTTTTTTTTTATTTTTTTTTTTTTTTTTTTTTTTTAATAATATTTTTTTTTTTTTTTTTTTTGTGTTTTTTTTTAAAAAAAAAAAAAAATAAAAAAAAAAAAATTTTTTTTTTTTTTTTTTTTGAAGATAAAAGAAATTTTTTTTTTTTTTATAATAAAATATAAAAAAAAAAAAAAAAAAAAATTTCTTTTGAAAAAAAATTTTTTTTTTTAAAAAAAAAAAAAAAAAAAAAAAAAAAAAAAAAATCCATTTTAAATAAATAAAAACAAAAAAAAAAAAAGAGGGGGGGGGGGGGGGGGGAAAAAAAAAGGGGTGTAATCGATAAGATCCTAAAGAATTCGCTATATCTCGAAAGAAGTAGCTGTTCTCTACTAAAAAAACATCAAAGTTTAATATTCGATTCTTCGAGAACGCAAAACACATAATTTTGTTGAAGTTGATAAAAATTGTTAAATATTTCCTGAAATCTAATATTGCTCTATACAAACTAGGACGTATCAGCTGCCTTTTTCAAAGATTTACGTTACAATTTATTTTCAATTTCAGCTAGTAGGATTATTGTTGATGAATTAGCCAATAAAAACTTTTCTAGAGTTAAAACAGATATTAATGAAAAACATTTTTAATGGTGGAATAAGTGCATTTTTAGAGTCCTATGTCAATGTCTTGATTTGTATATTATAAGCTTCTATTAAGACTTTTTTGGTAAAAGGAAAATTTATAGACTTTTGCGTTAAATATGAAAAGATTTTATCAAAAAGTAGTATTAAAGAAGATCATTTTAGGTTTATTTCGAGAGTGATTCAGAAAAAGTTCAAAATTCCTGATAAAAATTACTTAAAGCATTTTATCCTAATTTGTTTTATGTGGCGTGTTTAGATTATATTTTACACAACTCTGCTCTAAAAGTTAACACTCATTTCATAGCAGTAGATGAAATCATTGCTTCTGTTAAAAGCTGGGGTCGGCAAAGTGGTCGATATCGACCCCTGGGTTATAATATTGTTATAATATTATCTCTTGTTATAATATTGGATATGTGTAGATATAAATTTCAGAGAAAAGTCAAGCATTCAAAGCATTCCTTATCATAGTATTATAGTTTTAGATTTTGACATCGTTCATATTTTTGAGAGATAGGAGCACTACTGAAAAGAAATAGAATAGAGCACAACGTCAAATAAACTAAGATATCTTGGTGACGTTGAAAAATTTAGTAGGTTGAGGGGAACGGTGATATATGAAGAATTGTCTGACGCGTCATAAAATATTATAGTGTGATACAGCATCGTATGCAGGAGTTGCATAAGTCACGTCTTTGACCACAGCATATGGAGTTGATTGGATAGAGTATTCTTTAAGCTCATGCGATGTATTGCCATCGCCATTATTCTCGTCTTTAGAGAGAATGGAACTCTCGTGAAGAAGATTTAGATTGCGTTCTAAAGAGTTCATCACATCTTTCAGATCGTTTCGCAAACCTATCTTAAATAAAAAATATTTAAGCATTTGTAAAAAAGTAACATCAAAAACAGCAAAACATTTCAACTTGCTTGATTTTGTATACACGATATCCAATAGAATAAAAATATTTTTTAGCGAAAAAAGTACAATTTTTATTTAAAAATGCTTAAATCAGATGAAGAGTATAATGCAAGTAAGTATTAGCAAACAAGTTAGCATTTAAGAAGTACAAATCAGGAGAAATTTACATTTTTTTCAATCTAGTTAAGAGAAAGAGGATGAAAGTAAGAGACTCCTCATAAAATAAGGAGATTTCGAAATAGAAATATTCTTACATGGTATAAGGTGGAAATTAAAACACCCTAAACAGTGTTTCTCAAAGGGTGTGCCCGGGAGCACTGGCGAGCCTGGCAAAAAATTTAATACACCAGATGCAAGCTATTGAAGTATCTAAAAATTGTTAGAGATAATGAGATTTAAATTTTTTAATACTGTAAATTAAGAAAGATAATAAACAAAGATTTTGATATTCATATTTGTGTTTTACAAATCACGGAAATTCAATAAATATTTTTAAAAAGAGCAGTTAGAAGAAAAAGCTCTTAAGATGATCATATTTTACAGCTTAGATAAAAAGAAGAAAACCGAATAACAGAGAAAGAGTGATGCATTTAAAAATAGATATAATAATAATAACAGAGCAACATAGATATGAGGATAAGTGAGGTAAGCAGTCACATATAATTGAGCTATTTGCCATAATATATGATATTATTTTCAATTTAAGTACTTTTCTTAACAAAATTAAATGTTCTATAATGAACATTTAAATTTATTTTTTTAATATTGACCCTTTGAAAATTTGGTGGAAACCCAATTAAAAATATTCTTATATAGAGCCATCTAAAAAATAGTGGACCTCTTGGCGGTCCACATGGATCATTTTGAGAAACACTTGTGAATTGATGGCATGTGTGTGTGTGATGTGTTAAATAGAAATAATTTACACTATGAAACTTTTTCGAAATATGCTGAATCCTTGACATAGTTATAACACATTTGGATGATGGCCATGATACTGCTGTTGATAACGATAATGATGATGGCTCTTCTTCAATTTGAAATTAGGTCTTTTTTCATAAATAAGCACCTAGTAGAAGGTAACTTTTTAATTTTAGATTTCTGACTGCTCTTAACATGTATATTTTATGAGAAGCATAGAATCTATTTCCTAAAACTAGAGGATGAGAAATGAATAGATTAGGAACCTAAAACTTTATCTAGCTAAACTATAAATTAAAAAAGTTATTTAAAAAAACTTTCGAATAATGAAATAAAATATAATTATATTACATATAATTTTGTTTCGAGCAGTGCGCACAGCGGTTACATCAATATCATTTCTAGGAAAACCTTCAGAATCAATAAGTTTCTGTTTCATACCAATGCTATTCTGAAAAGAAATTAGAATAATAAAAGTAAATATAATAAAAATTTTCTATTTTTCAAAAATTCTATAATTATTAAAAAATAACAACTGAACTCACTTGATCAAGCACTGATTGATAAAACTTTATATTATTAATAATTTCTTCCTTTTTGAGATTTAAATTCTGAAGGGTTTCTTTTACAGACATTTATATTTACAAAACAAAATTTAGTCAATTTTTTAAAGTAGCCATTTAGTATTGGATTGAAGATAGAAAAATAAATAGTAAAAAAAAAACAAAATCACAAAAACATTTTTTAGCCGGGCGATATGCAGTTGCCTGTAAACTAACATATGTGGCTAATATATGGGTGGCGCATCAAACAACTTACATACTAAAAAAACAAAAACATTTTAGCTTACTTTTAAAAAAGTAGCCAGATTTTATTTTCCATGTAGTAGGGATAATGAATTTGAAAAAAAGTAGCCTGATTAGTAGGGAAGGGGGGGGGGGGTGGCGGGGGGATATGAATTATTATTCAAAGAGGGAAAAAGAGTCAGAAATGATATTAGAGAAATTGGCTAGTTCGTAGTTAGAGATGTAGAAAGTTGCATTTAAGTTGTCGTATTAGCTAAGAGTTGAAAGAAGACTAAGTGGTAGAAAGTATAGTAAGAAAGAATTAATATATTTTATGGAGGAAATAAGGTTATCTTACATAGATTTATTTGTAACAGGAAACAGTTGTAATGTTGTTTAGAATGTTTTCTTTTTCATCAGCAAGGAAAGGAAGCGGTAAGGGCGTGGTGCTAGTTTGTATATGAATAAAAGGTATAAATACAAACTTTGTTTGGAAAATTTATGTTTCTCTACATTCGAATACTTAATAGTTTAAATACTATCTCCTTAAATAATATATCGCCATTTTTTAAAATTCTTGTAATTTATATGCCACCTAACATGAATGTAAAATCTTTTTATCTGAATTCAATATAATTATTAAACATGCCTCTCGTTCTGAAAATAAATTTTTATACTGGGTTATTTTACCATCAACTAAGATCAAGCTAATCACTGTAACTTAGCTTCTATTTTTTTCAAATATGAGTAATTGATGAGCTTAGGCTAACTTTTATCATCAAGGTAATAAACTTTCAAAGCCTCAAAAAAGATTTTCGTGTTAAATTTGGAAAATTTTTACAAGCATACTGCTTCCTAGAAAACAACAACGAACAAAACAATACATCATATGAAAATAATAGCAACAAAACTGTTATCGAAACCGATGGACTTTAGATTTTTTACTTAGACGTGAAGAACTCCAAAAGGTTCAGACAAAACTCTAAAATTGAAAACCACCATTCTTTTTCGTTTACAAAGAGTTCTTGGAAATATATTCCTCCTTTAAAAGTTTTATGCAATGGATATATTAATCGACTCCAGTATATTTGGATCCTTCTCAAGCTACTTATTCTTATATATAAGGATAAAAAAGATTTTATTTGTAAGAAAATTATTTCGTGTTTATTCCAGTGTGAAGCGATAGAACACGCAGAGAACGATCGAATTTTATCTTTTGCCCTACTTGTACTCAAAAAAGACAATTCCTATAGACACATTTTATATACAAATATAATAAATATTTAACCTAACCTTATTTTGTTAATTAACTTTATTTTCTAGATGGGAATAAAAGTAACGGAAATTCATTAATATATGAAATTTGCTAAATTTTATTTGGTCAAAAAGCAGTGAACTTAACCTACGCACTACGGGCCTAGGGTAATTTACTCCACACATATTTTCAAAAGCAAATTACAAAAAATTTTCCCACTATGTAAAATTCAAAAATATATGTAAATTTTCAATTAAATCTCTACTTTCTGAAAAACAAGTTTAACTAAAATAATTCCTTTATTTTTGTTCTTATATAGCGAAATACACAAAAGAGTTGCTACTTTGTTTCTGTGTCAATTCTTTGAAAATTATGTTTATTATTTTATGAAGTTCAAAGATTATCTTTTTATTCATTCAAAAAGTTTAGCTATCATTTATTTTGTTATTCAATATTTTTTAATCTTACCAGTTTTCTTATTTCCAATAAACAAACATATTTAGACAGGTAAAATAGCAAAAAATCTTACAAAGACCTTTGGGTTGATCTTTTACATTCTGATTATATACATTTATAAAAATCAAAAAATACAATAATCACTTTTTATAAAATTTGTTAGCAGAGCATTTAAAAAGAACCACACATTTATGTACAAGCAGAAGTTTATGTACAATTATGACAAAAAAAGTCTGAATGATTCCTACATATTGATTAAAAACATTTTTTGCATTTTCTTGTTGTTCAACTTTTTTTGGGTAGACACAAAGAACAGAATCCTCCAAAATTTGTAGTTTGTGGTGCAAAGTTTGGAGAAAACCCCTAATAGCTCAAGAGTGTGATTGTTTTCAAGTTCATGTTGGAGGATGCAGCTCTCAATTTCATTGATTTTTCGCTGAGAAGTAGAGACAGTTTTTTTATGAAGACTTTCCTTCCACTGCTTCTCACAGATGGAAATTCTTCAGGAACATTGAACTGGACGATGATGAAAGAATTGAGGCATGCGATATCAAGGTAATTGCTATACACACACATTGTCCATCTTCTGCAGGGTTTATAGCTTCTATACTATTTGAGCATTCTGTTCCCCACATCAACGCCACTTTTGAATTTATTATATTCAAGTATCTGTTTTTATGCATGTGAAACACCAGTGTTAAATTTAACATATTCTTAGAAAAATATATAAGATAATAATTGGAAAAAAGTAGATAGAAGAAAAAATCTTAAATTCAAACTTTATTAATTTCAATTCTAACATATCCGTAGTCTTAATGCCCGGTGTTTTATATGTGGGAATTTTACACTGCTACTTAGGATAGCCGATAACTTAGGCGAGTTTCGTATTTCAACTTTTACACTGCTGCTTAGGCTAGCCGATAATTTAGGAAAGTTCTGCATTTTAGAGGTCGACTTATACCCCATATATTAGCAAAAATCTTAAAAAAATTACTCTCATTTTGGGGATCGACTTATCTTTAGGTCGAATTATACACCAAAATATACGGTAAGTATTTATATTATAGTTTTTAATATATTAAATAGAGTTTTTTAACATAACCCCTAACGTAACCCTAACCCAAATCTAACCTAACCTTATATATAAGTTATGCTTATTTAAAATGTACATATAAGCGAGGATTATAGTTAGATAGTAAGACAAATCTTTATTAAAAAAGAATATTTCAAAATGATATTCCTCGTTTATATTTTGCAGTATATAATATGTCAGGCTTCAGCATCACCATTCTGTAAATGTACTTTAAACGGATTTCAAAACGATATACAATCTAGCATTTAATATATAACTTAAACAATAGGGATATAACTTTTTGTACTTTTTTTAAAATCAATAAGCCGCCAGCCTTATTCGATGAATCTTTTATTTGGAACATAAAAAAGACATTTTTATTGATTTTGGCGCCATAAAGTTCGCGCGCATTGCTATGTGTGAAAAATTTATTCTATGTGATCAATATTATATTATAGAATTTCAGGTTTTTTTTTCATTTATCAACATGTAAAACTTTTTTTATGTTTTATTTTATCTAATTTAGACCATATTTTGATACCAATTGTGAATTTTGACTTAATTTGTTGTTTTTTCACATTTTAACCACTTTCACATTTTAACACATTTTTTAGTCAATAAATTCTTTTCTTCGTGAATCAAAAAATGAATAATAAAAACTTGCCAAAAATATGCGCTCAAAAAGAAGGCCCGAAATTCCTCTGATAACAGCGAGTTTATTTGTGCAAAATGCCAACAAAAAAACAAGTTATCGGTCGTTATCTTGAATTGTTTGCAACGGAAAAAAGTAAAGATACCAGAATAAAGATGCCGTCAGAAGAATTGAGTAATTAATGGAAAACCTTTAATTTCCCAACCGTTTCACACCAGCAAGTGATGTCGAAAACAAAAAGTGTTGTTGATCTTTATGAAAAGTATAGAAAGAGAAAGTCAGACAAAATAGAAGAGGAGATGAATCATCTTTTAGACGTGACTAAAACTGATGGTACATGGCTTTCATCACAAGATAAAAAACTCTACGATACTCAAATTCAAACAGCCAGCAGAGTTAGATATGGAACCAGAAAAGAAGCTGACATCAAAACGATTGATCCTTCAAAGCGCAAATTCGTCGAAAGCACGTCAGCTCCGCAGTCAGTCGATTTGAGTAATGAAATACACAAAAATGATGACGAGACCTCTGATTGCTTTGATGGCGAAAGCGACGATGACTTTATACCAGTGAACGAAAAAACAAAAAGAAAGAATAGCTCAGCCGCATCTGCCGCCAAACTTGTGAGTAAATATTCTTTATCAACAAAAAAAGCAGCAAAAGTGTGTGAATCACTCAAGCTGGATGGAATTTAGATTCTCCAACTCAAGTGGGAGTTTGGAAACGAGTGATGAGAGACGCAGCATGTGTCAGACAAAAATTGAAAGATCGTTTGCAGGTTGAAACATTCTGTCTTCATTTTGACGGAAAAATCATTTCCAAAACAGAGTACCAAGCTGTGCCTTCAAAAAAGCGATCAAAAAACATACTTTGCAATGCTTGTTTGCAAAAATCGCTCTTCCAAAGCAATTTTTGTAGAGATTGAATACTTGATGAACGGCTTTAGTGCTTGGAAGAGTATGCAAATGATAATATGTGATTCCACGGCAGTGAATACTGGTAAAGAAAATGGAGTTGTAGTGAAGTTTCAGAAGGCCATGATTGAGAAAGCTTTTCAAAAACCACAGTTTTGCTTGTCAACACCACGTACTAGATCTTGTTTTGAGACACATTATGGACTTTAATTTTGGTGGGTCAACCAGAACCCCTCAATTGCCCTATGATTTTGTAAATGAAGTCGTTAACAATTATGAAATTTTGAAAGCTAATTATGAGTTCGATACTGAGTGTTTCTTGTACGTGAACCATAGTTGGAAGGATGATTTTAGGTTTTTGTTTGATCTTTGTCAGGCGTTTAAGTTTTACAAGAAAACAAACAAATGGCCTAAAATAGAATGGAGAAATCTGCCACCTCTACACAATGCTAGATGGAATTCCAGAGCCTCTTATGCCTTAATTGCCTTTTTTTGATTCCCAACTTAAAAAATCAACTGAAAAAAATTTGTAATTTCATAACAAAAGACTGATCTCAGTTTTGGTTTCATAACCAAATGTATGATGAAACGACATATCAAAGCCTGCTAAACGTGATTCTTGCACAAAACTGCCCCAAAGCCATATCAACTTTCGATAAATTTTTTAGTTCTGAAAGTTCCAAAATAAACATACCAAGAACAAACATCACAGCAGAAAGAGGTGTTAAAAATGCAAGAAAGTGTCAACAATTCCCGATCAAAAAAAAGTTTCTTGCTACTAATCATTTTTAATATCTTTTTATAGTTTTTATCTTACTTCTATAAATAAATGATATTTTTGGGGCAATATTTAAACTTTTTTTAAAATTTTATTAAGTAAATCATATAATTTTAAGTTTTCAATCATTGCGCGCGAGGTTTTTTGGATTGTTCAATGTAAATTTGGTATTTTTGAGCTTTAAACAATATTATTCATTGAAAAATAATACAGGATTAGAAAGTTAGAAAATGTTATACCCCTAATAAACAACCTGCTTAGGGATCTATAATTTTTCAAATATATTTTTTTGGAATTTATAAATTTTCTCTTTCAAATTTGCTCCAAAATTCAAATAAATTTAAGGGTTTAGACTTTATAGAGTAATTTTTGATTAAAACTTTTGTAATATATATTTGATAATAATTCAAAAGTTGATACGCTGAATTCTGTCTTGTGATATATTTGCTTGAAAAATTTGAAAAATATTAGAAATTTCATTATCGGTAGCCTTAAAGAGATTCCAATTTTATGCAGGAGGAGAACATAAATTGAAAGTTAAGAAGAAAGGCATTTAAAACATTGTGCTGATTCACATACAATGTGCAAGATCTAAGTCAACAAGTAATCCCTTCTCTAAATTACAAAAAATGATGACAAATTTTTCAAAAGAAAGACTAACCGTGTAAGGTACAGTTTCCTTTTCAAAAACTTACATGGCCTACAACTAGAAAAAACGTTAAATATAAACACATAAAATTTGGTCGACACCCAATTAAAAATATTCTTATATAGAGCCATCTAAAAATATAGTGGATCCCTTAGCGGTCCACATGGATTTTGATCCATTTTGGCACAGATAAATGGTATACTTATATTGTAAAAATGTTTATAAGATAAACAATTAATTTGATGCCAATATTTTTGAAACCTTTTGAGTTTAGATGACATTAAAAAACACCTTTTTAAAAACCCTAAAATTCAAAATATTTGAAAAGATTTGGATGATGACATATTACCTTTAAAATTGTATCTTTATGCAATTTTTACTTTGAAAATTAAACTGAACATAAAATAAAACCATATACTATATCAAAACAAATGAATGAAGATATTTAACCATATCTGTTATTTTTCAAAAAAAAAATTTAATATTCAAAATATATTAAATAATTAATATTTAAAAAATATAATTTGGATTTCAACAAAACGGGAGAATATCAAATAATATATTCTGAAATCGAATGTAAAATTTTTCAAAAACAAATTTGATTTTGAAACATGTCAACATTAATAAATAAGAAATACGGAAAATTATTTTCAGATTTTTCATATATTAATTAGAAATATGTATGATATCCCAGACGAATAAAAAGGATTTCTAGTTTTCATAATGGTCTCTCGTTTTACCAAGATGAGCACGCAGGTACTTTTTATGTCCTATTTTTATATACAAGTGTTAATATTGTTATATATTTCCTCAATTATGATCTAGGAACATTTATAAACCAACAAATTTATCAGCCTGTGGTCAATGACTTTAAAAGGGCTTTCTAAATTCTTGGAAACCTGTTTGTAAAAGTTTTAACTCAAAAAAGTAACTAAAAAAATTGGTTTGTTGGATTCAATTATCTCTTGACATAGTGTGGAAGAAAATAGTTTGGTCTAAACTGGTTCCAATTACATCAGTCTAATAATTTTACTTTTGGGCTCACTCAAAAAATATTACAATCATGGGAACAGTAAGACCAAACAAAATTTTTAAGCCATATTTTATTAGACGCAAACATTTGAAAGGCTTGAAATTAAAGAGTTAACTTCTTTATACCTCACAAGCGTCTATCAAATTTTACATGCCTCTGAAACAAGCCAGTAAATCATTTCTGAATATTTATAGATCTATAGAATATTTTCAAGAACACCTCAATTTATAATAAAAATGTCTTCAAACCTATAATTATAATATTATTGCATGCTCAGTAAGACTTTGATTTGTAAACCTTTCAAGCAAAATATTTTAGCCAAATATAATTAAGACTAATTTTTGGAATCTCTTTATCTTTCCAGACCACTGATAAATGTGTCTGGAATAATGACATTTCTAGTGAAAAAAAAGAAGTGATAAACATTAATTCTTAATGTAACAAATATTGACTTAAAAAAATCAATCTGAAATTTTTTCATGGATGTACAAATATATTATTGATTAAATTTATTTCTATATGAAAATCACATCTGGATATAGTTACTGATTTTTATTTAAGATTGTTTGGACTTAAAATTTTTTTTTGAAAGAAAGAAAAAACTTTTATTTTATATATCACATTTAACAATAAATATTTTTGAAAACAATGAAAATGACACACATACACTTTCAAGAGCAAGAGTTGGATATAAATAATGTTTATATGATTTCACAAAATCACACAAATTTGCAAGAAATGGAAAATTAAGGGGAATCAAAAAGAAAAGAAGTTAAGAATGTGTGACGGAATCAGTTAAAATCTCCTTCAAGTCCTTCATGTAGAGATACTTTTTTTTAGACAGGAATCGCAAAAAATCCTTTTTTTACACATTCATTTTAGAAAAATCTTGATGTAGATATGGAAATTCAAGGCTTTTAAAACTAAGAACATACATGCTGCTTCCAAAAGTCAAAACATAGAAGAAAATAAGAAATATCCTGAAGGGGTTCATTAAGGAAGGTTATACGAGCCGTTTTCCAAAGGCTTAACTTCTTAAAAAGTGAAATTTTATATTTCGAAAGAGAGAGAGAAAAATGAAATCAAATTAAAAAAAATTTTTATAATAAAAATATTATAAATTTAAAAAAAATAATAATTAGTTATCATACAAAACATTAAAATCGATATATATTATAAAAGTTAATGAAAAAATTTAGAAGATATAAAGTAATAAATTCGAAATTAAAAAAAAACTATAACCAATTTAGATGAGTTTACAAAAAATCTTAAATATTTTTATTAAAATTAATTGTTGGAATATTAAAATTTGATTTAATTCCTAATCATTTAAATTTTAATTATAAATCTTTTATCCATAAATAAACCCAAGTTTCGAAATTTATGTATCTTTACAAATTTAATGATATTTTTATGTAAAAATTTTTTTAAAAACAATTTAACAAGAATTAAAAATTGGTACTTAAGATTTCAATTTACTAATCAGGGTAGTAAAAAGTAAGATATTAGTTAAACTACTAATCACCTTAGTAAAAAGTAACAAATGAAGCATAAAATAATGTTACTAAATTTGAGTTTGACTTTTCTATGTGTGTTAATAATGGTAACTAAAATTATTTCTCTCTGTACTTACAAAGCTATAGCTATAAATATTAAAACAATATGACTGAAGTAAAACAAAATCATATTTTCGAAGTAACGCTCAAGATATTTTTCCGTATTCAGATAAACTTTTAGAACACATACCTTGAATTTTCTCTTTATCATGTACTAATCTTCATTTTCTTCCTATTTCTAAATCAAATAAAATATGCGGTTATTTCTTGAAACAAAATTTATGGCTTAAAATTTTTTGTTTTGAAACAGATGATTAGTCTTCAAAAAATCCTGATCTCCTTTTTTCCTTTTGATCATTCCTCTATGAACATCTTAAAGATTGTCTTCCACTTAACGCCAATTTTAACATTATTTACTGCAATATCAAAAATTTTGAACGGAGTTACATTTAACAAATTACCCAACACATAAAAAAAAGCCATTCTTCTACACTCATCTTAATGAGCTTTCAGAAAAATCTCTCTTCAAATTACTGAATATGATGCTATCATAAATTTTCTATACAAGATTAATTTTTAAAATTATGTTTATATTGTGTTCTACAAATTCTACAAAGCTTTTATTAGTATATTAACCATGTTCTCGTCTTTCATAAACTCAGTTAACTCAACTTGAATTCCAACAGTCTTTCCCTGTTAAATCTAGTCCGACGTATACGCTTTTTCATCTCCGATCGTATTAAATATCTGTTTACTTTAAAACTCTACAATTAGTCATTTTCTGTTTAACGATTTTCATTTTTCATAAATACCCCCACAGCACTTTACTTTTATATGCCGAAGACATCTATTTAGTCTGATTTTATGAATTCCTAGAAAAATTCACTATAACAAAATTAACTATACTTCTGAAAGACTAAAACAATGGTGAACCGCCAACAACATGATTCTCAACTTTTCAACAACTACCCCCACATTCTTCTCACCACAAGCGAACAAAAACCCAGCAAATTCTCATAATTTCAATAACACAAAAACAGATTTCACAAGTTTTTAGTGAAATCAAAAGTTAAGCTCGTTATTGTAAAAACAATGAACTTTCATAAAGCGTTACTGGTGAAGAGGCATTTTAAGTCATTTTAATCATGCCATAATGATTTAATTTCCACTCCTTAGCAATAAAGATTCCATAAAATTTGAGAAACTAGCAAAAAACAACTCAAAATATATATCAAAGAAAAGAGCTCACAACAACTCAAATGCATCAATTTATCGTCCTTTTTCCGAGCATAAAATTAAGACACAAATTTCTCCCTCCAACATTTAATGCGCTTGATTATACGCGCTCAACCTCTCTGATCTAAAATTAAACACATTTTCAAATATTGCTCATACTAGAGCCAGAAATCGGAAGCTAAAAATGTTTTTTTATTCTACCTCATTTCTTATTTCAAGTCGTTTATAAAATCCTTAATTAAGGCGCCTCAAATTTAACCAAAGTTCAAGAAAGATTTGTTTTTTTATTTTCTCATTAATCCTTCGCAAAAGAACCATATGCTGCTTATGTTTATGTATATACCTTCCATACCATTTAATTTTATTTTTCCCTTTTTTAGTAAAAAGTGACTTCTTGCTATAAAAACAGATGAAAGACAGACAGACAGTTGACAGACACACACACACGTACAAACTTTTTCTATATTTTTAAATGTTTTTTGAGTAGCATTTATTGTAAATAAATTTATATATATATATACTGGCTTAATGTTTAAACTTTTAGAGTTATCTGTGACCCATATGTTTGACGTTTGGATCATTAAAAATGATGATTTTTCTATGGCACAGCTAAAATTAGTAAAAAAAAGTATGAGAAATTAACGCATGTTTAAAAATGCAGGACAAAAATGACGAAAATGAAGAGCCGGAAAAAGAGATATATGAGAAGGTTAATTCGAAGTAATGAATTCCCTATAATTTAAGTTTTTACAATTTGGAAAATTTCAAAGTTTAGAATTTTATATTGCGCAAATATAAATAAGAATTTGTATATTAATTGAAAATTTTTCCTATACATTTTAAATAAACTATGAATTAAGCTAAATAATAAATGTTAGGCCAAAACTCATTGTTTCGATTTGAGTAATTTTGGTTCAAAATATTCATAGATTAGGAAATCTAAAAGATTCTTACAAACGATACAAATTAGCTCACACAAACGTAAAGGAATGTTAAGTTAGAGGCTTTTCTAAAATAACAAACAAACAAATCAATGAGGAATCCATGCGTGTATTAAGGATATACATATACAAAAAGCGTATGATTCGATTTTGGGCAAAGAGTAACTTTTTCATTTCACTATAAAAATTAGAATCTTAATCTACTTACTAATTTGTCTCAATTCATTGAAATCAAAATGCGAAAAATCGTATCCTAAATACGCAAGAGTTGATATGGCGCGTAAAATGCAAATTAATAACGTTTTAGCGAATTTCATTGATTAATTATTAGTGAAATATTTTAATGCTATTCACAAATATATGGTAAATGAAACCGACAATGATATTTGTATATTGTTTACATTGCAAAATTTATAGTGCTTCGATCAATTCTCAATCAAGATTAAGTTTATCTGTTACTTGAGAAAATCAAAACGAAGCTGAATAAAATGAAAAAGTAATTATTCAAAAATACTAATGTGTATTTATAAAAGGGTAGAGACATTTTATATGAGGTTCTGTTTTTTCAAAATTGGAGGAGATGAACTGGTTAAAAATAGGTGGAAGCAAAGAGTAAACGTATTTGTAGAGTGTAAGAGCGGCTTTATGACATCAAATTTCAAAATGGAGTTATTAAGAAAGAGATTTATACAGTGTGGAGCAAAGTTGAGATTGAAGATATCTCTCAAACCTATTTTTTGAACAAAAAATAAAGTTGTCTTTTGTGTGATTCTAATTAAAAAAAACTGTCATTGAAATGAGACAGGAAAAGTCTTTTGTAAAGTGTAAGCGTTGTTTTCATGAGCAAAAATTGTTTATGATGTTTCAGTGTATCACTGATATATGCTAGTTTATCAGAAATTTGTGATATGGGATCAGATCAAGTTAGATTTTTCATTGGACCCGAAAAATTTAATTTGAAAACTTTTTAAGAACATCTTTTTAAAAAGTTGCATAAAAAAGAGTTATCTAGACTGAACGAAAAAGCCAAATTAGATTTTATAGAAATAATAACCAGTCCAACAGACCAATTTTTAATCTAATTAATCTTTGCTTTCTTTTAATATATCTGCAAAAACATTTTGCGTGATGGTAGAATTGAAAGCTACCATTTCGCACAGATATGTGGTTTTGCACTGTTTTTAAATCAGAAAGTGACACTTCAAAAAATTATCACGACAACTACTTTTTGAGTTCTTGAATATAGCTTAATCAAATATAAAAATAATAAAGGAACCTTTTGAACAATAAAAAATGAAAAAAGTTGAAAAAGCCTTTCAAATAAAACAAATAGAAATCGATATTATTGTTTATTACAACAAAAAAATTATAAAACGCTACTTCATTTCAGGAATTATTTTCAATAATTAAAAAATTTATTTTATAATTTGATCTCCTCTAAAAATCAAACTTTTTCCTCAAGTCACTCGAGTATATTTTTTCCTGATTTCGGTTAGAGAAAAAGAAAAATCCTTCTCTTCAAGGATACTCTAATTTGCACTCAAGATCACTGGACAAATATGACACTACTATAGGTTCCATTTATACTTTTATACAAAAAATTAAATTTACATTGGAATTAATTACTTTGCAAGTAAATTTACTATTCCTATGATCATTTTAAATAGTTTTTCAAACTCAGCGAAAAAAATATCGTTCTTATTTCATCAAATTTCCATTTCTTCCACGTGTGATATAATTTATTTCTCATTTAAAATAAATTCCAAAGCTCATCATAAGCCCATGCTTCTTTTTTCTTTTTATACGAGCGTTTCGATGAACCAGTGACCTTGAAAGATTTTTAAAAATTACGAGTTTAGAGTTTATTGGTCTGCTGATGAAGGGATGTTTTTCAAGTTCAAGGGGTTTTGTTTTCCAATCATAACTGGCAATAAGATTAAAAAGTTTAGTGTCATCAAAAAAATCATTTTCTTAATTTTAGAGAAAGATGTATGCCTTAAGTTTAAGAATACCCAATTAGGAAAATGATAGGTGATAAAAGTGTTCAACACATAACGTGTATTCTCAAGCTGATTTTTAGGAATAAGTATGTTGTGAATGAGGCTGTACCTATCAAAATGTGTTGGAGTGGATATTGCAAAACGAAATGAGTTAGAGAGAAAGAGTATGAGAAATCTAGCAACAGAAGTTCCATTTTTAGCATTTAAGAGATTAAAATTAAAGTCTGCAAAGAAAATATAAGAACTGCTAGACATCTTGCTTAAATAATATTCGGAGTGTTGAGTAAAAGACTCTATTTTATCGGAATCATTAGAAGGAAGACGGTAGAATGTATGTAAGTTTATATGTAGATGGTATACCGCGCTATCTTCTAAAGATCCCGAACTAACGATGTTCTATGAGACCGAATTATAGATAAAAACAGAGGTCACTCTGTTTCGAAATAAGTCTAGTAGAGGATACAAATGTCTTTAGAGGGCAGGAAAATGCTAAGATTATCAAATTTGCTCAACTATGTCTTTTGTAAGCATATTGCAAGAATGGGATTTTTGACTAGAGAATTAAAATCCTGATAAGCTATTCTTATTCCAAAAATTTAGCTTTTAATGATTGAACTTCGAGAATAATTAAATTTGTTTTATTTACTTCGCTAATGCAGGAAAGCTAGGCAGGAGAAGTTACTAAATTTTAAACTAATAGTATTGTCGAATAAATCACATATTCGTTTTTGAAAAGAAACATCCATTATCATATACTGGCTGATTCTTAACAAAATTAGGCTCTTTTTTAAATAAACTTACATTTTCTAGTCAAGGCAAAATGCTTAATTTCAGTTCATTCAGCTTTAACACCACAGCCAAAAATACATTACAAGTATTTTCAATGTAGTCCCGCAGCAGGATATAGAAACACTTACATTCTTACAATTAGATGCAACCACTAGAAGAAAAGTTTGTACGAAAAATAGGGCAATACTTTACAGTGATGGAAGCTAAAAATAGTCTAAGATTGGACAATTTAATATCTTTCAAAAAAGAAGGTGCTTCCGTTAAGATAACGATTTCTAGGTAGAGAAAATTACTAAGCCATTTTTAAATGAAGCCAGTACTAATATGGAAAATCAATTTCATTTTATTAATGGATGCCATTTCTCTTGCTTTATCTGAAGATCTCTTATAAGGAAAGTTTAAAGCGATCGAATCTTTCAAATTTTCAAATTTCTTAATTCAAACAATGTATAAATTCTTATCATAGTTTTTGAGAATAAAGCTTCAAAAAAGTATGTTGTGTGGCTTAAATTTTTTTTGAAAATACTTGAAAGTGCAAAGGCTTTTTATCAGTTAATTTATGAGTACCATTCTTTTCAATTAGTTTGCATTTCTTTGCCAGGACTTCAAATTTAGATTTTATTTCCTTTAAAGTTTGTGAAATTTTTAAGAACTGTCTTTGGGGTCTATTTAAAATGCTACAGACAGACGCAGAATTTACCTTATATATACTGAAATAAATTAAAACTTTAAATAAATAAAGATTTAAATTTAAACTACCTAATGCTTCATTAAAACGTTCATTCAAACGTTGGAAAGTGTAGAAAAATATATGGCTTAGTAAATTGATTATGTTTTTACAATTTGAAAATTGGCAAATATTTCTTTCTATGAAGGCCAGGGAGATATTTTTATAAATTTTTACTTCTTGAAAAAATAAAAATAACATTTATTACAAAAATGATACAAAAATTGATAAAAGTTAATAGTATTCTTATTCATCAAATAAAAAAGAAGTATATACATATTTTTATAAATTATTTTTATTTCATTGAAACTTAAGATCGAAATTTTTTTTTAGATTTTAAGAGCAAGTTGTTTGATGGAGAAGATAAAATCTTTTTCTAATTTTCGCAATTTGAAAATGGAAAATAAAATTTACAAACAAATTTGAGTATAATTTTAAAAACACCAGAAAGAAGTTCCATGGAATAGAAAAGTTTTTTCTCTTTAGCAATAATTGTAACGTTGTTATCACAATTTTAATGTTGTTATTTTATTTTCATTTATAAAAAAGATTTATAAAGTAATTGAAATTTACTGCAATTATTTTATGTATATAACCGTTTATAGTTAAGTTTTATTATTCATTGAATTTATTTTGTTGAATTTAACATAAACGTATAGTTAAGACCTTCTGAATAGTTAGTGACTGTGGGAATTTTGTTTTCTTCAGTTAATTTCATTTGATATATCAATTTTCAATAATTTTGTTTTCATTCTACATCAGGGTAATATTTGTCCGATGTTTTACGAAATGGGTACGAAATTATAATGGTCCTACTCTGCAAGAAAATAAATGTCAAATTTTTACTCTTACAACTAAAATAAATATGCCAAAAATGGTTAGTTAGCTGGCACTAATTTTGACTCAAATCACTTAATGGAATCATTTTACCAGATAGAGAAATCACATAACAGATTTTCGTTTTTCCAAATTTCGTTTCGTATCTTGTCCAATTTTTTGATTTAGTAATGTTCATTCTTAAAAAAACTGTTCGGATATGCTTAAACAGTTTTGCTGAGTCGGTAGGAAACTAACCAAATACAAATACTTATAAAATTCGCTTCATACTCCGACTCCTATCCCGATAAAATCTCCGATTCCCTCCATAGCCTTAGCATAAAATATCAAGCAGAGAACATTTTTGTACAAAATATGTGAATTGTAGCTTTTTATTCAATTCATTTTGTTAAATTTTTGAAAAGCCACATGTATGATGAGCGATGGATGACATAATCAAACTTAAAATGAGATTTAACTCTTCTCAAAATAATTTTTTGTAGCATCCAGAGAAATTTAGAGAAGGTATATCATATTGTTCATGTTTTTAGTTTTATTGACTAGTTTTCCATGTTTTGGGATTTGTCTAATACATAGAATTTTGGAATTATTTCACAGGGGTTGCGATGCCCAAATATTTGTCATATATCATAAATTCATCAAGGTAAAAATCAGTATATATTGAATAATCATATTCATGCCTTAAAATTTAATTTGTTTGACCAAAAAAACCTATATATTTAATTTTATTGGTGAGTGTGGAAACAATCAAAAAAATACTTACAGAAAATAAATTTATTGATTTTTGAATCAATAAAAGCAAATCATTACGGGTATACTGTAAATCATTAAATTTTCTCGGTATTCTTCACAAAAAGCTGATATGTCGCGAATGTATTAATCTGAAATCGTTCATTCATAGAATAATAAGTATAACATATTAAGATAATTGTAAAAATATTTGATTGCTTGTGAAAAACGAGCATTTCTTAGCTCGCAAATCAAGAAAATTTAACGTTCGCGAAAATTTCTTCATATGCTTGCTAAGAAAAAAAAGCCCCACTTAGATCAATAGCTACTGATGCAATGTTTGGTTCAGATGCAGCTGAAAAAATAAAGAAAATTCCGCTATCGCATCAAACTATTTTGCGTCGAATTGATGATATGCCTGAAGACATTAAAGAGCAACTCTAAAATCACTTTTTAGGTGACCAAACAAAAATTGAAAAATTCTGAGCGCTTAAAATTGATGAAAGCACTGATATAAACAAAAAGGCACACTTGCTTGCATTTTTACGAATTGTAAAAAACAAAAAAATAACTGAAGAGTTTTTTTTCTGTAAAGAATTGAAACTGACAACAAATGGAAAAGAAATTTTTCAGTTAGTGAATGAAAAAGTTGTAGCATATAATATGCTATGAACTCTTTGGGTCAGTGTTTGTACGGATGGTGCTCCTTCGATGCAAGGAAAAAATAAGGGATTTACATCTTTTCTTCTTCAACAAAATACAAATATTAAAATCAATCATTGCATGATTCATAGAGAAGTACTAATGTCAAAATGTTTGTCAGAGAAACTCAAAAATACAATAAATGACGTTGTAAAAATTATTAACTACATTAAGTCAAGTCTTTGAAATCAAGAGTTTTTGAACAGTTGTGCGAATCAATGGAAGCAGATTTTAAATGTCTTTTATATCATACAGAAGTACGTTGGCTTTCTAAAGGAAAAGTTATATCAAGGTTCATCACATTAAAAAATGTAATTATATCTTTTTTTGATTCGCAAAAAATAAAGTATGAAGTTCTGGAGGAAGAGATTTGGTGGTTGGAAGTCACTTTTTTAGGTGATATTTTTGATAAGTTAAATAAGCTCAAAGTCAGCGCATTCAAGGATCAAAGGA
Source organism: Nectonema munidae (assembly GCA_030549495.1). Classification (NCBI taxonomy): domain Eukaryota; kingdom Metazoa; phylum Nematomorpha; class Nectonematoida; family Nectonematidae; genus Nectonema; species Nectonema munidae. The sequence continues at coordinate 222,308 of JAUIRK010000475.1, forward strand.
AAATATTATTTCAGTTTTGGGCAAATTAAAAGCATTTCAAGAAAAACTTCAGTTGTGGATTACTAAAGCTACAAAAAATCAACTTGACTGCTTTCCTAGATCGATTCTTTATAGAAGTCAAAAATTATTCCTGATGTTATCGAGACACTGAATAATCTTTTTGGAGCTTTCAACAAATATTTTCCAAATCTTGACATTAGTCTTTTTTTTGGGTTATGTCTCCATTTGCTGAAATATCTGCAACAAATTTGACAGGGAATGAAGTGGAAAAGTATATTGATATGAAAAACGATTTAATTTTAAAAATAAATTTTTCTAAAATGGAGTTGTCTGAGTTTTGGTTAAGTATTCATGGGGCATATCCAGAACTAAGTTCAAAAGCTATAAAAACATTACTACCATTTGCTTCTTCATATTTGTGTGAATTGGGATTTTCGGCTCTTACTACTATTAAATCAAAAAAGCGAGAACATTTGACTAACATGGATCAAGAACTCAGAGTTGCTTTATCCAATACTGAACCTCGTTTAAAACTTATTTGTTCTAAACATCAGCCGCATTCATCACACTAATTTTATTTTTTACTTATTCAATAAAGTTCTTGTTTTTCTAATGTTTAAGTTATTTAATTTAAGAAAATAGTGTGCCATAAAATTTTTTCATTTACTATAGTGTTTCGTAAATGAAAAAAGTTTGGACAACACTGATTTACAGTATACTACCCTGAAAATCTTTTGCAAAAAACTTTCATATCTTTAGCGGCCAATTATTTTCAACTTGGCCAGGTATAACATGCTAAAAGTAACTTTTTAAGTTTCAAATCAAACAAAGACTACTTATTTTCCAATAAAATAAGTCAACGTTAGTGTTATTTACTGGCCTGTTTTTGAATCAATTAAGAAATTAAAAATAAAATACTTCAATATGTAAAATTTAATATTATCAAATCATGATATGAGTACATAAGCTTCTCTCAACCTCCTTCTAAATTTTGAAAAGGTATACATTTAAAAAAAACTGTTAGATAAAGAAAAGTGGTAACAAAATTGAAATCGTTGCGCATTCAAGTATTTATTATAACTTAGTTTTGAAACGTAAGGTATTGTATGCCACCATTGAAAAGGACTACTACTCGGAATATACTCGTGACCCTAATTACGGTCGCGACATTGGTGTTGAGAACCTACTTCTGTTAGATTACCACACGTTTTGCGGTGGATTTTACAGCAAAAAGGAAGCAAAGAATACGCTTTTCTTAAAGTAATATCGGTTTAAAAATTTTACAGAAATAAGTGAACAAAATGAAAGTGTCATTTTACTCTACATGTCCGACTCAAGAAATCGGCGAGTAACAAAAAAGCAATGCGGATTAAACCAAAATAAGAAAAATGAAAAAAAAAAAATGAAAGAAACTTATGAATTGGAGTTGCCGATGGTAAAAATTTTACACGCATATTTTATAAAGTCTCTCTTTTAAAAAATTTATAAGAAACTGATTCAAGAAAAAATACCTTGATACTCGGTATATCCCAAAATTTAGGAACTTTAAATAATGAAAAATGGTTTGTCGACGACACAGCTTAGAGTTAGTGTGGATGAGAAAGCACATATGCTACTGGTCGTAATATTGAGGCTGTTTCTAACAGAACAAGACTGACTACTTTGCAACTGGTCGTAATGCCGAAGTAGAGGGCTGGTCGTTTTACCCGGAGAAAACTTGCGCGAAGAATATATGGTTAAAAAGCGTCATCACAAAATAAGGTCGCAATTACAACGTCGTCGCATAAGTGAGGTGGTGGAAAAGCGATATTTTATTTAGAGCGTATGGAAATAGTGATATGAAAATTACACAAAAATTTGTTTAATGTTTTCACATCCTTTATCCACCAACTTTTCAAATGCTTTCGATATTTTTGCAAAAAGAAGCTTTGTACTCATTTTAAGAGCTGTCAAATATTGAGAGAATGTCTTTGACCTTTTCTCCACATCCTCTTCACTAGCGTTCCTTCCAAGAGTAGAAAAGTAGGTTTTATTTGCAAAGCTCACAAATGAATCCAAGCTATTCCAAAAATGCTCTTTAGTTGCGTACAAATTACTCTTCAAAGCTTTCGCTCTCTTTTCAACTTCCAATACCATTTGTTCCAGTTTTTGAAGAAATCCTTCAATAAGAGGTTCTTCAAAACTTGCATCAAGATTGCCATCACTTTGTATTTGAGAGGTGAAGTTCACACTCTTTTTCAATAATTTGAAAACTTCTTCATCTATATTTGCAATTTCCTTGGATGGAGATTTTTCGAAATGTGAGATTGAATTTTCAAAATCTTCTTTCACAGGAGAACTCTTTAGATCTTTGAGAAAATTTCGAAAGAGTAAGCATAACAATACTGAGTTAATAATAAACATAAATAGCAAGGTAAGGAAAAATAGATGATATGTAGTAAGTAAGAAGTGAATTTTAGGATCTCTGAGAGGCAAATAAAAAAAGATTTATCACGGTGTGTTTGGTTGTTGGTTTTGAGAGAAGGAGAATGAAGGCGATGACAAAGATGAAAATAAAATGAAGATGGTTGGTTAGTGGTGCATTTTTGCGTTGATGAGTATCCTAGCTTGTCATCAATCATACGACTTCTTGCATGTTGTTTGCGCCGCGTTGCACATCTGTTGCCAAATTGTTGTTGTAAGATTTTTCAAACAATAATATTGTTTTGATGAGGAACATGTGACGTAAGATGAACTTATGGTGTTGATTATAACGAGTACAAAAACGCAAAAGAATCAATGACTTATGAATTTATTCTTTATTATGAAATTATGAACTTATAAAAATAATTTTATTGAAAAATAAAGTTTATAATTCTTTATTTCTTCAGAAACAAAATATTTGTTTTTTTCTGATACTTCCATTAGCTTAATTTCTCCTTTTTTATATGAAAGACTTCATTATGTATATGCAAATAAGAAAAGATCCAAATTTGAATGTTTCAATGTTCTAAAAGGTCTTTTTTAAACTCTAAAGTGTCTTTTTTAAATTCTAAAGTGTCTTTTTTTAATTCTAAAGTGTCTTTTTCAAATTCTAAAGTGTCTTTTTCAAATTCTAAAGTGTCTTTTTTAAATTCTAAAGTGTCTTTTTTGATTTTACTTTTCTGAATAAGCTTTGAAGTCTTGTTTCTTATAAATGCGCGTAATATTATGTGTGATTGTCAGGTTCTGTAGACGTGTTGAATAATACACTGATAATAATTTTCTAATTCTCCGCCTCTATTTTAAGTCTTTTTTAAATCATATATTCTCTTTATTCGAAAATATTGTAAATTAAGGAAGTTGTATTCTCAGTAATAAAAAGGAAATATCCATGTAACACCAAAATATCCAAGCGGACCTTCAATTTTTTTTGGCCTATGGACCCCTATTAATATTTCGCGCCTCTCATGTGGACCCCGATAGACAACCACTGATCTAAAACCAAAAATATTAACATCTGATCCAAGCTATGACTTTAGATTTTTTTGCAGTCTTTTGCTCCGACCATTTATTTAGTTAATGCTTAATTATAAAATACTTGATATCTATATCATTCAATAAATTTTTCTTTGTTTTCTTCTTCTTGATATCAACATTGTAATAGGCTTTAAGAAAACTTTTGTGATCCCTGTATATTCAGACCGTCAGTTCGGGTCGCTAGAACTCGCAATTAAGAAATTCAACTCTCACCTAATAAAATTCTCCACGAACTATTAAACTCCGAGGCTTAACTTTTTATGTTCACAACTCATTATCCTATGAAACTCTTAAAATCAAGATTTATACCCTTGAACTTTTGAAATGTTTTGTCTAAAAATTTGCTTAAGTTATGGTAAAAGTCTCATCATACACAATATTTTAGACCCTATAATAACGTGAAAACGTATCCCGGAAACTTTTTGTAGCTGAATTCTTTTCAAAGGTTGAAAGTCATTCACGCCAAAACTGCGCATAAAAACGAATTTTCGGTATAAACTTAAATAAGGTAAATAATGACTGTTTCTTAGAGATAATTTATTTATCTTTTTCTCAAACACTTAATAACGGAAATCACAAGTTTTATATCCGCAACACTTATAAACAATTTTTCATTAGCATATGTTTTGACACTACCAGTATCCTATCCTTTTGTCACTCAATAATAATACTAAGAACACAACTTCTTATAGGCTCAATTAAGTCAATTAATCAAGCAATACAATTGTCCCTACTTTAATATAATTAACAGAGATATTTCTAATTCAATAGCATCTTCAACAAATCAGATTAATGCTAAAAAAACTTAAAAATTTCAAAAATAAATTGATGAATATGGATTTATTGGCACTTGTTAAAAAAATAAGCTCACAAAATCTTGAAAAAAAATGGAAACGATAACTTGAAGCTTAAACTTCATAGAAATAAGAAGTAAAATGAAGTATATGTAAGAATTTCAAAAACACTTTTGTCTTCTCTAACAAAGATGTAGCTGTTCACTTATTTAAATCATTGGTAAGGCCAATCCTCGAGTATGGAAATATAATTTTTGGGAATTCCTGTTCATTTAACATGAGGAAAATTGAGAAAGTACAAAAAGTGTTCACTAAATATTTGAAAGGTATGAAAAACCTCAGCTATGAAGAAAGATTAAAAATCCTAAATTTACCTACATTGTACTACAGAACGATTCGCAATGAAATGATAACTATATTTAATATAATAAATGGTAATATGGATATCAATAGAAATGTTTTACCTGAATTTTCGACAAGAATATCCAGATCTCACCAGTACAAACTGAATACAGAACTTTCAACCAAATTCAGACGAAATTATTTTGCATTGAGAGGACTCAAAAGATGAAATAGTTTACCTACCAAAGTTATTACATCAAGCTCAATTGACATATTCAAGAAAAAATTAGACAAATTTCTTAGCAATGAAATGTATAAATATATATAATTGAATTTGCAGATGCATTTTCATAGGCGTAAGCCTTTTATAATGCTCAATAAACTTATGTTATGTTATATGATTCGTAAATTTAAAAAGAATTATTTTTCAAATATGTTCAACACGCAACACAACGACTATAAATCTATTTGGAAAAAAAATATATACGTTTATTCACAATTGCAAAAAAAAAAGGACATCTCTTTTCAAAATCTTGTTCATCTCAAAACAGTAAAAGCGATGTTACTCCTTATTAGGAAACAACAAAAGAGAAAATAATTTTGGAAATATAAAAAACGTGAAAAATATTTTAATCAATTCAGAGACGAATCTTGGAAAAATTATTCGTAAAACTTGGAAGCAAACTAATGGAGTTCTTACTGCACCAAAAGTTTTCACTGGTGTTTGATGTAACAAATTTTACAATTTCTTAACAAATTGAATCTATATCCTACTGAGTCCTGAAAAGTGTAACTTTTGATTTCATTTCTTAAGCTTTTTAAATATGCAAGACTTGTCAAAAGTTATCATGACTCGCATAGCGTAATGGCTTTTTCACTTACATTCGCATTTCCTTATAAAAATACAATATTTTTATTTATTTTATTTCACAACTATATATCTGCACAGAGAATTAAAACTCCAAGTTTTTTCGCAAATTAATAAATATCAAGAATTGAAAATATCAACTCTAAAAAATTGTCCAAATAATTTCGAAAAGTATACGCCCAACATTTTTATCTTAATCTAGAAACTTTTTTTCTAAAAATTATTACTTGATCACAGTACAAAAACCGTATAGAAATGAGAAAAGTTTCGAACAACGACTTTTTTCTTACTTTTTCACCGACAGAATATGGTTGTGATAATTTGTATTTACATTTAGTCTAAACAACCAGATTACAACTGCGTAAATCTTTGTTCGAATTTAGTATAAGTAATTTCCGAGATTTGAGTAAATGATGAAAAAAATGATAGCTCACAATTAGAGAAGATTTGGCCAAATTTTGAAAATATTTTTCTTGCCTTCAAATTAAATAAATATTTTCCCATTATGAAATTATAAAATACTTCTGAACCTTCCATGTAGCAATTTGGAATTTTTTATTGCAATTTAGGACTTGTGATGGCTACGTATTTACTTCTGCCGCCCTTCGATTCTCCAGCATGATGAGTTATTGAAGCATAATTAATTTTGCATTATAACCAAGAAACTAAACTCAATGTCAAAGTTTGCACTCGCTTGCTCCAACAAATATATTTACATAACATTAAAATATTCATAATCAGCTTAGTTTGTTAAAACGCGTGATTAATTTGACGATTGTTATTCATTCGCATATTTAGCTACGATTTTTCGAATTTAAGATTCAAAGAATTGAAACAAATTATTGCTTTCACTAGCATCGATTTTTTAGTCGTTTATGGGGAAAATTCTTTATAGCTCAACATTTTAACAAATCGCTTTTTTCTTAACTTTTATCTTTCGCACTTTCGTATGTATCTTCTTTTATACAGATGGATTTTCGTCATTCATTTGCTTGTTTGGTATTTTGGAAAAGCGTTGTAAATAACATTTAATTACGTTTCTGTTTATCGCATGTAAGAAATTTTTATTTGAATTTATAATCAAAATATTTAAACCAAAATAGCGATAATGCGTGTTAGCCGAATTTTTTTCTTTTTCATATAAAAGAAAATTAGTGCAAATTTAATGCATAGACTACATTAGCTCATAAATTGCTAAACTAGGTCCTAAGATGCACGAATAAATTGCTGTGAATGGAAAAAAACAATAAGCTTCTTTCTATTCTATAGATAATCTCTGAAAATTTATAATTAAAAAAAATTTTTTTTTTAATATTAATTTTCTTATGTTAAAAAGTAAAAAAAACAGTCATTTTAAAATTTGGATGAGAATTTTATTCTAACAAATTTTTATTGTGTAATCTTAGAAATTTTACAAAATAAAATTTTAAATATCGATTCAAATAAAAAAATTGATTTCAATTTTTGAAAGTAATTTACTCAAGTGTTATCAAAAAATCAATTTACTGAGGGGCAATGTACTAAGAGGCGTGAAAATTTCGGTACAGTTGTAAATGTTTTAATAAAAACTAAGATATAAAAAAATTTATTTGTTGAAGTATGAAATTGTCAAATTTGTATTTTTCGAATTGTACCTTAAACAACGCATTTCATCACCCGGTATTTGCCTATATTCCTATATAGATATTCCTTTACACCTCTCTTAACGTTTGCCTTCATTTTTTGTCGTATATTCTTTCGCGTCTTTATTTTTCACAGATATACTTTTATTTTATTAAATTTTCAACTTTTTCCTTTTTTGCATTCTATATATCAAATATATTTCATAATTGTTATATTATCTGATATTTTAATTATAATTTTACACTTTTGAAAATTGTATTAAATATAATTAAAAAATTGAAGCATTTACATCTTCTACATTTAGTACTTCAACTTGATAAAGGCTCGTGGAGTCAAAAATTTGTTTTGTTTAAATAAATTTGTTTGAAACTTTACTCTATTTATTTCAAACAAATGACCTTTCAGCATTACTTATAATTATAATACAATTACCGAAAAAGTGAGAAATTTTAATTAAGATATCAGATAATAATTTTCTATGTTGACTAAAATACACACTACAATTAAATAGGCAATATTAAAAGTCAATGAAAAAGAGAAAAATTTGAAATACAGAAAAACTGGCAAAAAGATATAAAAATGGAAGCGTTTTTAATAAAAAAAATAAATTATTTTACACCTTTAAATTGCCTTTCATAAAAAATTATACGGACTAAATTTTTACAAGAATTATCAACCATTAGAAAATAAGTAGTAATATTAATAGATTGAATATAAAAATAATTTATTTTACACCGTTTATTTAATATCTAAAAATATATGAGTAGTTATATTACTATATAAATAGTCAAATATAAATTCATATAATAATTTCTATCATTGTTTTCATTTTGATTCATATTGTTGTAAAGTCGACATATGTCGAGTGTGGTCGATAACCGGTTAAAAAAAGGAACTTACAATCTTTTATATTTACAGTAGACAGTGACCGAGAATACAAATGTTTGCCCTCATAGGCTTACAAGAGGCCATTTTCTTTGACTTCGCTTTGACTTATAAGCAGCCATTTTATTTGTTTTTTACTCCATAGGTAGTTTGCGGTCATTCTAAATTTTGACGTTATTCCAAAGCTTGTTGTGGCTATAAATTCATCTAATTTGAAATATATTTTTTGTTACCATATACAGTAACGTAGCCAGAAATTTATATTTGGAGGGGTCAAATGGGGCACTAATATACATGCTTACCTACTGGCTTTGTCTAAAATTAAAGCCTCAAATGCTGCTTATAACAACTCTTCTCTTTGTGTTTATAAGCAAGCTCTCTCTACTTGTGTCCTATTTCTTTGTTAATGTTTTAGATTTTATCATGGCTAATATTTCTTATCTTCATTTCTCATAGCAAAGAGAAAATTTTTATTATAAATCTACTTTCTTATTACAGGTAGAAGGCCCATCTTAACAAAGTTAACAGTTTGATCGTTCAGTGGCGGATCCAGGGGGGGAGGTGGGGGGATTAAATAATTTTAATTTTCGGTTCTCACACGCGCCCCATACAAATATTGAAGAAATATTTTTCTTTATAAAGCTTTAGGAAACTCTTCTTTATTATGTAATGAAATATTCTGATAACCTAGTTGAACGCGGTTAAATCACTTCATCTCCAATCTGTATACTACGATGTTTTCAATTCCATAGTAAGATTTTTATAGGCTATAAAATGTTAATCTACATTATTTCGTTTGTACTGTCATGTGCTGCAGGTAAAATGCCCCTAAATTGAGTTTATTGACACCTACTTTAACTACTAATTTCACATAAAAAAATTTTGCTCGAGATGTTAATTTTTTTAATTTTGTTCATTGGATTAAAGTACACTTATAACTAAAATATTTTCTGGAAAAAAATTAAAAAAATTTAATTCCATTTTTTTCTAAAAAGTTTTTGTCCAAAAAAAGTTGACAATTTGACGGGATATTTTTTAATTAAAATGTTTTTTTTCCATTTTTACATCATTTATTCAAAATCGCTTACATTTTATTTTAATATTTTAAAATTTTGAAAAATATTTATTTTTGATATATTTTTTTTTTGATTTTAAAAATCATCCTTTTACTCACATTTTGCATGTCATTTGGTTTTTGAAAAAATTTCAAAATTTTTTTATAAGCCTTTGAACAATATCCTTTTTTCACTATATTTTAGCGTGTAAAATGAATAATTACATATTTTTTTCATTTTTTTGCATATTCATAAAATACAACCTAATATTTAAACATACTAAAGTGAAAAAATTAGAAAAAAAAATTATTTTTTTTAAAAATTGTAGGGGTCGTATAAATATTTTTGGTTTGATTTTTAAAAATACTTTTTTTTAGCTTTTTAACTTGATAAAATGACAAAAATTCCAAACTTCGACCTCAAAAAAATATAGATTATTTTCGATATTTCAAGCCCTTTCAAACGGGCTAAAAATTATGACTTCACATATATTTTCAACAAATATACAAGTTAACTTTATTATTTTTAAATATATCTTTGGCCCCGTTACTTTTAGTTTCCTATATGCATGATTTGATAAAAAGTGATCAGAAAAAAAAGAATAAAAATTAAAAATTATTAAAAAGAATAAATATTTTTTCATTTTTTAAAAGATATTTTCGATTCTTTGATTACAGTGTTTTATTTTGATTATTTGACAAATATATTAATTAAAATCGTGTAAATTGCAAAAATATGGGTAATAACTTTTGTAACATCGTATTCTTCTTCTTCTTCTTCATCTACACCTTATCCCCTAGTTGGGGGTCGGTGGCTTTGATCCTTTCTCTCCACAATTTTCTGTTGAGTGCATCTTTTTCATCTAGCCCAAGCTCCTGGAGTTTTTCTTTTAGCCCATCTTTTTCGCTGTCTTCCTCTGCTTCTTTTGCCATCCACTCCTTTTTCCATCACTTGACGTACTGGATCCTCTTCTTTCTTCCTTAAAATATGTCCGTACCATCGCAACTTACTTCGCTCTGTTACCGCCAACACGCTTACCTCAACTCCTGTCCTTCTTCTAATTACTTCATTTCTTATTTTGTCTTTCAGAGTTTTTCCCAGCATCATTCTCAGCATCTTCATTTCTGTGGTCAACAATCTCTTCTCTTCTTTCTTTTTGAGACTCCAGCATTCACACCCATACGACATTACCGGTCTAACCATTGTGGTATAAAATTTTGCTTTTAGCTTCATCGGCATTGCTTTATCACATAGTACGGTTTTCACTTCTTTCCATTTCAACCATCTCGCATTTATTCTTGATTATATATCCCTTTCATAGCTATTTTTTAGATTACACATAATTTGCGCTCCCAAATATTTAAAATAATTCACCAGCTTCAGTTTGTTTCCATGTCTATCTTCCACATTCACTTTGATATCCTCATTCTTGTTAAACATCATTGTTTCTGTTTTTCTAGCATTCATCTTTAATCCAAACTTTTCTGAACTTTCTTGCCATTTTATAGTCTCTTCTGTAGCTCGGCTTCGCTATCGGCTAATATTGCCAAGTCATCTGCGAATAAAATGTCCCATAGTTATTCTTTCCTTAAATGCTTTGAAAGCTCATCGATAACCAGCGCAAACAATAATGGACTTAATGCTGAACCTTGATGTAAACCTGTTTTTACTTCAAATTCCCTTGACAATCCTTCGGTCGTTTTGATGCATGTCTTTGAGTTTTTATACATTTCTTTGATTAATCTCACTAATTTTTCTGATACTCCCTTTCTACGCAAACACTAAAAAACTACTTTTCTGGGAACAGTATCATAAGCTTTTTTTAAATCTACAAAACCACAAAAAACTGATTGATTGCCTTCAATCTTCTTTTCTATTATTTGCTTCGTAATGAAAATCGCATCTATTGCACTCTTTCCAGGCATGAAACCAAACTGTTTTTTGTCTATCTTAATCACCGATCTAATTCGTTTATCTATGATTCTCTCTAAAATTTTCAGTCCGTGTTCTAGTAGCTTCACTCCCCTATAACTGCCACATGGCAAGATATATCTCCTTTCTTCTTCCAAATAGGCACTAACACACTTTTTCTCCAATCCTCAGGTATTTTTTCCTCTGACCATATCTTCTTCAGCAATTTCACTGTCCATGTTATGGTTTCACGTCCTCCTGCTTTAATCATATCGCTGCTAACTTCACTTAATCCTAGTGCTTTGAAATTCTTCATCTTTTGTATTTGTTCCAAAATTTCATCTTCATCAATTTCCTTTTCTGGGCCCTCAACCTTCAAAGCTTTCTCTAGATCATCCTTTTTATTTTCTTTATTCATAAGCTCTTCAAAATATTCTGCCCATCTATTCTTAACTCCTTCAGCACTAAATATTATTTTTCCCTCTTCATCCTTAATAATATTCACTTTTCCAATTTCTTGAGTTTCTTTCTGTTTTGTTTTTGCAATTTTGTATATCTGATTTACGCCTTCTTTTGTATTCAAGTCCTTATAAAGTTTTTGGCTTTCTTTAAATTTTGCACTCGCGACACACTTTTTTGCTTCTCTTTTCTTTACTCCATAAAACTCCTGGTCTTCTATCGATTTTGATTTTTTCCATTTTTTGTAAGCCGTTTTTTTCTATTTCAGTACCTTTCTTAATTCTTCTTTCCACCACCATGTTTCCTTTCGTTTACTTCCTTCATAAGACTACTTCGCTCACTGAAATTAAATTCGTCTTTATTTTTCTCCACATTTCCTCCACATCATCTCTCATTTTTATATTTGCACTCACCTTTTTTATATCCTTTTTAAATTCCCCCTTTGTTTCAATTTCTTTCAATTTCCACATCTTTAATTTATTTTCTTTTTTTACGTATTCTTTATACGTCCTGTTTTTATACCGGTCTAGCACAACTAATTTGTGTTGGCTCACAATTTCACTTCCTGGTATAGCTTTACAATCTTTCAAATTTTTCACATCCTTCTGTCTCACCAAAATAAAATCGATTTGGCTTTTTTTGTCTCCACTTGTATAGGTAATCAAATGATCTCTCTTCTTTCTATACATTGTATTGCAGACAGTTAGTTCATTTCTTTCACTAAAATCTAGAATCTTTTCGCCCTCTTCATTTCTTTTTCCGTATCCATAACCTCCATGCACTCGTTTAAAATCGTCACAATTTTCTCCAACGTGTCCATTCAAATCCCCTCCCACTAACAATACTTCATCATCTTTAACTTGCTCAATCATTTCTTCTAATCTAGCTCTAAAGTCTTCTTTTTCCTCTTCTTTGCATCCGTTTTGTGGTGCGTATGCCTTAACTAATCCATTCCTTTCAGCTAGTTTGACCTGAATTAGTCTATCTCCTTCTCTTCTCACTTCCACTACTTTATTCTTGCACCTGTGCGAACATATGACACCTACTCCATTCTTTTTATTTGCGCTTCCACTATAAAATAACTTGTAGCCTTCCCCTATTTCCTTTGCTGCATTTCCTCCCCATCTTGTTTCCTGTACACACATTACTTCAATACTTCTCTTCTTCATTTCTTCTATCAATTCAAAGGACTTGCCCGTCATCGATCCTACATTCCACGTCGCAAACCTCCAGTCTTTCTCTCTTCTTCCACAGGTTTTTCCAACATTCTTTTTGACGTAGGCAGCTGGACACGCCCACGGAGTACTTTGAGCTGTACCCCGCTCTATGTTTTTATGGATCATCGCATTGTTTGAAAAAGAGCTTTTTTTACAGCGGGATGCCCTTCCTGGCGCCAACCATTTTGTTTTGAGGCTTGGAAACCTTTAGCCTTTGCTTTGACTTAAGCTTCAAACCCCAAGGCAGGGGCAATTTGAAATCTGAGTTTTTTCTCCTAGAACATTTGCCTTACAGGGCTAACGAGCATGCTCTACCCGGAGCTTCAGGTTAAAGCGCCTGTCACTCGCTTACGCCTTTAGATCATTTAGTTAAAACGACCTCGCCACGTGAAGGCAGACCTAGAGACTTACTTATTAGAGGCTGAAAGAGACGCATGTGTCATATGAGGTATTTTTTTTAGAGAATAAGAGCTCAACCTCATTCTCCACCTCGACATAAACAGTCATTGAGGTCAATTTTTAACATCGTATGAGGTATAGTAAATCTTACATATAGCAAAATATGAACAGAAAGTTGAATATTGTCTCCCTTGTCATTAGTATATGGAATAGAAATCATCGTAGTATACAAGTTGAAGATATATATACATATAAGATCTTAATAACAAACGAATTATTCTGTAATATAACGGAATGTAATATATGTCTTAATTCTTGATTGTAACGCATCGAAATATATTTATTTCTCACGATTCTAAGCGATTTATAACAACTTTGTTATTTGCAATGTTTGTCAAAAATTCTAATATAAAAAAATTAAAGGAAATCAATAATTCAGCCTGAAAGAGAGTGGATCTTTATGCCTCAGTTTCAATAAAAATGTTAATTTGTCTTTAGTAACTTTAACCAATGTTTCAGCAACTTTCTTTTCAATTCTTCGAAAAAGTTTAATACCCCACAAAGGATCGGGAACTGCATGTTTACAACTAGCGGACCAATTTTTGACAAGTAGTTGGACAACCATTTGGCGTAATAAGTAAATATGGCTTTTCATCTGAGCAATGATTTTGAATCAAAAGGATCAAAAGATGAGTTAGGAGAATTCCTTCGTATATTTTATATCCAAGTACATTGATCGAAAAAAGAGAAAAATTTTCGTTTTCCCTTGTCAAAATTGTATTCGGAAGCAGTTCTCAAGTAACGCCCTAAATTTGCATCATACACCTGCCATGTTTTCCCATAAATAATTATGTTATCTAGATACGAAGAAATTCTTGGGAGATTATTTTCAGAAATAAACGCCGTTTGTTGCACCCGTTGGTATACGTTTAAATTGATATAATTGGCTTCCAGCTTGAAAAACAGTGTACGGAAGATTTTCAGAGCAAATTTTAATTTGAAAATAAGCTTTCGACAGGAAAATGACACTAAAGATTGGATACTGAGCTATCATGGATTACATGATCTTCAATTCGTGGCTAATGGTACGCTTCAATCAACCTAAGCGCCTCATAGTTAAAGTGTTTAGAATCTTGGCGTTTAGAAATAAACTTATAAGTGTTCAGACGCTTAGAGTTTAAACATGTTTACAATTTTAGGTGTTCAAAATCGGCGACCTATTTGGTGTTTAGTTTTGTGTTTAGTCTCTAAACACATTTTTTACAGTGTAAAGCTATAATGATTCGAGAAAAATCTACCACTAATTGTTTCTTTCTGTTAGGCACAGAATGTTACTAGGATTTAAGGGCCCTAAGGAGAAACATTAGATTCATTTTCATTATCATACGCAACTGTTGAATCACTTTTCCAATAAATCTGGCATCTTCATAACGGTAATTTCTAGAGATGGTGGCCATGTGAGTTCATCCGAAAGAAATAGTGAAACTCTGGTGCAATTTAACCCAGAGTACTCCAAGTATTTTTTATTCAATTTAGACTTGAGCGAAAAAAAAAGAAAATATAAACAACCTAAAATGATAGAAATAATGAAAAAAGTAGAGGATTGTAAATATAATTCAAATAAAATAACTCTATCGACTGCTTTTAGTATTATTAATTAATTAAATTTAAAATTTTAAAGAAATAAGAATAACATCTGCATACACTATCGAATAAAAGAGTAAAATATGGAATCTATTTCTTAATTTAATGCTATATTGCACTATTATTTTTCACACAATTTTCTAGATAACTCTAATTATTATACTTGATAGACTACCTTTCTCTTTGCTATAGAAATACGGATCAAGGTTAAAGCATTTACATTTTGCCAACTAAAATTTAAATTTTATAAACGTTGCATTTATCATTTGAATAATTCAAATTTTTGCTCAATTACATAATAGTTGATTGACAAGTGCTCAACAAATTTAGAAATTGGCCTTAAAGTTTACAATTTTGGAAAGCTATTGTCGATTGGGTTATTGGAGAATTAGTGTTAGTATTGGAATTAGTGTTTGTGTGTTTTTTCGCAATCGTACATACATACATACATACATTTGCATATACATTGTTTGACATTCTTGACACAAAAAAGATCTTAGCATACATGCACACATGCAAGCTGGCATACGAATACATAGATATATAGTACACACAAATATACACATTGACACAATGAAATGCTAAAATGTCAAAAAGAGCCGAGTAGCCAAATTTAGGCATAGCTATGCATTCCAATCAAATTATTATCACACAATGTGTCAATGTGTATAAACAAAATTGGACCTCTTTCTCTTCCTCATAAAATTGGAAATGATGAGAGGGGAGTATACAAAAAAAAGTTAATTAACAAAATAATTTGCTTTTAATGTTGTGAGCGGTAAAAGTAACAAAGCACAAAGAAGAAAAATAGGATCACCGTAAAATTAAACCTGGCTACAATTGTACTTTATCATCCCTACTTCAACACAAGGAATGCCAAAATGTACAATATGGACATGGATTAAAGTTATTTCTTTTGATCGTCAAACGTAAGTTCTTTAATTATTATTATCTATCTTCTTTTTGAGTTTTCCTCTACCTTTAAAAGGAAACTCGTAGTCTTTGTATATGTGTGCTCTTATAAAAAGGGTTACCCAAAAATGATCTTCTAATTCATCAGTTAATTGTAAGTATAGAATAAATTTCTATGAAAATTTTTTTATTTTATTTAACCATTTGAGATTTAGTGTGACACTGGTGTACTAAGAAATAATAATAGACTGCTTACAACATACAAAATTCCTTTGAAAAAAAGCAGACAATTATTCTTCAAAATTCTGGTCCTCAAAGGGTTAAACCGTTAACGACCAGAACAATCAGACGATATCTAGTATAAAGCAGAAGATTTGTATTAAAAAGCATTAATAAACGCAGACGATTCACAATGTTGTAAAGTCGACATATGACGACTGTGGTCGATGACCGGTTAAATCACTATTTTGTGATAAATCTAAATCAATAAATTTTGCAAATGCTATTATACTTAATCCCACCTTTTAACAAACCCATTTATTCTTATTTACATAAACTATCTCTTTTAATTTATTATTTATTTTAATATATTTAATTTTTAATTACGTAGATCAATTAGATATTATACACTTGTTTGAATTTTTTTATCACTTTTAGAGTTTATTTCTATATATCAGTTAATTAATTATAACGATTAATTAAAATATTTAATATTTATTACTTAATATATACCATTTTTAGTTCTAAACGGTCTTTTTTAAATTCTAAAGTATCTTTTTAAAATTCTAAAGTTACTTTTTCAAATTCTAAAGAGTCTTTTTTTAATTTTAAAGTGCCTTTTTTAAATTCTAAAGTGTCTTTTTTAAATTCTAAAGTTTCTTTTTTTATTTTACTTTTCTGAATAAGCTTTGAAGTCTTGTTTCTTAATAAATGTGCGTAATATTATGTGCGATTGTCAGGTTCTGTAGATGTGTTGAAAGATACGTTGATAATTTTCTAATTCTCCGCCTCTATTTCAAGTCTTTTTTAATTCGATGCAACTAGCAGTTCATTTATAGACAAGTTTTTAACTCTTCAATTTTTGCCTTCTGTATCGATTGTTTTTATATTATAGTAACATAGGATTACAATTTTTTTTAGTTTGTATCGAAAGTTTCATATAAGCAAAAAGGTGAATTTTAAAACTTAGTTTTTAAAAACATTTTACATATATTTTAATGGGATAAAAAATGTTTTGCAGACTTTGTGGAGAGCCTAACTTTTGTCCTGACTCTCAAGTGGTATTTTGTACACTCTTTTTACAAAATCAGTAATATACGCCTTTCACATTTTAATACCACAAACTTTGCAAAATGTATCTCGATCCTTAAGGCACTTCTTTCTTTAAATTGATTAAAAATTTATTTATTAAATTCTAAAATAGATTTTAAAAATGCAAAAAATTTTATAACACAAAAAACAATTTTAAGAATATGCATAAATTCTTTATTTTGTGAAAGCAGATTTTGCAAAATAAATAAAAAAAAACATTTTTCAGTCATCGAAATCCAAATAGTGTAAACTCCTTATGTGATAGAGCAAATTGAAGGTCATATTTAGATTCTGTATCCCAGAAATAATCAAAATTAGTTCGAAATTTCATGCCAGAAAAAAAAAATTTTTTACTGTAGACCAGTCTAATTTATTTTTTTGGAAATGTATCTCAAATGTGATTTATTGTATTGATTAGCTTCGAGATATCTTTTATATTCTACCCTCTATAAAATGATTTTATCTATACCCACAATAAATAGTTTTGTGAAATTTTTTCCATCGATTATAAAAAAAATAAAAAAAATGACAAAAAAAAAATTAGGACGGCTAAACATTTAGCTTTAATTTGTTCTCTTGTTCTAAGCCATTTACATGTAATCTATTTCAAATACTCTTTGTCTTTTCTGTTGAATCTCATCAATTTAATTAGACCTGGTTTCGAGTTCTACCCCAATAAGAAGTTTGACACCAATAAGTCTGGCATCGAAATCTACCAAAATATCAAAAGAAACACTCAGATCGTTTAACCCTATTATTACCATATATACAAAAATAACCGTTCTCAAATTTTACCAGCGTTGCAAAATGCAACATAATTTTGAGACAATACATTTCCACGAAGCATATTATTTTTAAAATTTAAAAACTAAAAGTATGTATTCAGAAGGAGACTTCTTGAATATGCCCCACTTATAAACTCTCCAAATGATTAATAATTGTTAAAATGTTACGTTTCTTTATTTGCATTTTTTTTATTCTAAACATGGTAAGTTTAATTAAAAATTGTTGAAAAACTTTTTTTCTGGTTTTTGTTGAAACTAAAGTAAAATGTTGTTAACAGTTAAAATAATGAATATAAGGACGATTTTTTATCAAATATATTAATTTAATAACCAGCTAATTTTTCTTTCATTCTCATGTCTTGGAACAACAGTGGGCATTACCATGTACAAAAAAGTGTATGCTGAAAAGGATGCCTCTCAAGTTATTCTTGCATTATTTATCGATCTATAAAAGCATACATTCATCATACACGCATATTCAAATATATTATACATAAATTTATCATAGGTCCATTCAGACTATTTACATCTGTCTTGTTTTACTTTGTCAAAATTCGTCATTCAATCAAAAGAAATCACATAAGTTAGTAAATTATAAGCGACGTAATTTTTGTTTTCTAAAAATTTTCGGTCCTTCAGTTTTCATAGAATACATAGTATCGTATTTTGATTCTATTATTATTTTGACGAGCTTTTTTCATCATGCAAGATCGAGTAAGCAACGATGCTCTAAACCTGAAACAAGATGAAAACAGATACACTTTCATGATATATATTACACCTCCCAACGTGAATACAAATAATTTTGATACAAAAAAAGAGGATTTCGCCTATGATGAAAACAATGATAGAGATATTGGTGTGAATAACCTTTCTAAAATCATGCTTGAAGCAGATGCAGAAGTTGTTTTTTGGGATCAAAGTCCAGAATCTTCAGATGATCCAACAAAATCAAGATGATTTGAGTGATGGAGAGGTTTTGAATTTATGTTTGCTACAAAAGTTTAAATTAGCTACTCTATCAGAACAAATGGTTTCACATACTTTTTCTTCAGCTTCTATATTATTTGTATAATTTTTTTCATTGGATAAAATTATCGAATATTCCACCGTGTATACCCGTTATGTCTAGAAATATGTTTACTTAGATTATGAAGAATATTTATTTCAATGATAAAACTCATACAAATGCGATTTTTTATCAACTAAAGTAAGATAACTAAGATTAGGTCTATCGTTGACAGCTTGAAGATGTTATTTGATAAGTATGCGCTCCCATTTAAATATTTTGATATCGACGAAACCATGGTTCTTTATTTTGGAGGATATGGTTGTGGCATTAAACAAGCAGTTAGAAACAAGTCAATACGTTATGGAATAAGGTCTTTTGTTTAAACGTAGATTGTGGTTATCTTAAAAACTTTGAGATTTATCACGGTAAAATTGGGGTTCAAAATTCACACAATGAAAAATTAGCTTTAGGAGCAAATGTTGTTTTAAATTTGTTAGACCAAAACTGTGCACATAAGCATTTGTTAATAGATAAATTACTTCACTTCTATAAAATTGATGGAAAAACTGGATAGAAGAGGAATTCTGTGACCTGGGGTGATAAGAAAAGACAGAGTAAAAAGGGTAATTTAAACAAAAAATTCACAAATAGAGGAGAATTTTATACAAAAGAAAATAGTACTTCCACCATTGGCATTGTTACCTGGAAAGATAACGGAATTGTTAACGTTATCATTCACTAATGTTAACAGTATCCATCCTTTGAAAAAAGCAAAACGATCGAATTTTGCTTCGAAGAAAAAAGTTGAAGTTTCAATTCCAAACTCAATCTATTTATATAGCAAAGACTTGGGGTTCACAGACTCGATGAACTATTTGTTGTCATTATATAGACCAACAATCAGATCTAAGAAATGGCACTTTCCTTTAGTCGTTTTTCTTTTTCCAGCTTCGCATTACAACGCTTCAATTTTATACAATTTAAATCGTAAAAATAAAAAAAGTTTCGTTGACGTCACCAGAGAAAGAAGTTGTTATGGAAACATTGCAAAAGTACAGTAAAAAAATCCATCCAAAAGTTTCGTTTGGAAGACAGAGGCATCAAGAATTTCCAATGAAGCTCGATTTGATGGTTATACTTTGGAGAAAAAAGATAAAAGAAGTAGATGTGGAGTTTGTAAATCCCGTTACTTTGCATAAATCTTGTTTTAAAGACTTTCATGAAGAATATTCTTTGAATTGAACTGTTTAAATGTTTGAATTCTTAATATACTATGCATGCGAATTTTTTAAATAAAAATTCTTAGTTTGCTTTATTTCACTTTTTCAAGTAAAAATTCATTTTTAATGATCACAGTATCATTCATTCCCAATTCATAGATAATGGAAAATAGGGACCATACTTAAATTATGTGTGTAACTGATTGCTGAACCCCTCTCCTCACTTCCTTGTTCAATTTTTTAGAATGATCAAATTATCTTACATTTAAGCACCAATATACTCTTTATAAAAACCTAAATATTAAGAAAAATTTTTGTTTGGAAAATTTCCACTCTGTGAACATAAATATAATTTGAAAAACAAGAAAATCAAAAAATTTGCCAATTTTCATTAGGGTAAGTTTTGCACCGCCATTAGTAATTTTCAATTGTTTCAACTAATTTTTTCATTCTTATTTTATGATAACTATCAAATGTGTTCTGAGATTATATTTAAAGAAATCGGATCTGAGGAACTTCATTTTTTTAGTGATTTATTTTTTGCAAACCTCACTCTCTTATTCTTTTTACTCCTTTGGGTAAATTCTGTGATTGTATTTTGAGAAAAGTATTACCCATTTAGATAATCTAAGTTTGATACCGATGGTGAAATAAAGGAAAGGGAATGGCGTCTCGTTGTGAAGGCATGGTCTGCATTGGGGCCGATTTAAACGAACGGACACTAGGTAGAAAGACAGACCAAACAAAAATTTTACCAAACAACCATTATGCCGAACCACATCAATACATAAAAATGTATTATTATCTAACTCCACATTTAATTGAATTATACGGCATAATTTTGATTACCGGTCAATTCAACGATCTCGTTTTTTTCTTGGGTAAAACAAACTAAAAAATTAACTAACTAACTCAAAATATTCCTAACTATATTTATATATTTTTGTGGAAATATTCGTTCACCAAATGTTCTTCAAAATTTTTGATCCGCCAAATATCTGTTTGGTAATCTTTTGACCAAATATCTGTTTGCCAAATGTCCATTCGGCCCAATGTCTTTCGGTTAATTGTATTTCGGCCAAATGTCCGAGTACCGTCTGAACTGCGTGTGTCCATTTAGAATAGATACAAAGAAATTAAATGACATATTTGAGCTGGAAATCATTTGTGTGTTAAATCACTGTTCAAACCAGAGTACTAAACGATCTACATACTGCAATCAACGCCAATAACCGATTGGACTTCATGAATCTCGCACTATTTTTTCTAGATATTTTTAAATCCACTGTACCGAGCCTCTTAAATTTTTTTCAGAAACTGTGCACATCTGTTCTTGTTAGGCAGTAAAAATTTATCATAAATATACATCTAGTTTTGTAAAACGCAGGCCTTACCGGTATTTTCTTTCTTCCTTCCAACTTCCACATATACGCGCTTTGAACCTTCTCTTGTATTATTTTAACTCTATATCCTGTTAGTTGATTTTAGATCTACGTCTATCGTAATTTTTAATAGGTAAAACGGAAAATTTTCTTTATAACTTTTGGGTTCATGATCTGTTCAATCGAATTTTATCTATCTTATCATTTTGATAGAAAAGGCATTTTACAGCCTTTTTGCTACTTTTCAAAAGAGTTGGCTGATTTTCTTAAAATTGTACACTGCTAAATATACGAATTTATTCTTATTTTTGTGCTAAAAATTACAATGGTGTTACAATTCATTCAAAAGTCTTCCAAACCACATTATCCACAAATTGTAATGCACGAAAATGAAATTTTTTAAATATTTTAAGGTGATATAAAGATAAGTACTGTTTTATTTTCAAAGAAAATGAAATTAGAAAAATGTGAAGAGAATACTCACTTTTTTTGTACACTATAAATACCAGTATTGCATTTATGCAACATCCGAAAAAACTTACTTATAAAGTCTGAAAATATCAAACTTAGTCCCACAAACTATTATCATTTATATAAGAACTATGTAAATTTTGAATTATACATTCCAATATTTCTAGTCGGTAACACAAACATCATGTTGCAAAAATGCGACGCTGGTAAAATTTGGGTCGTTTTTCGTTGAAACTGATTTCGGCAATTGGAGTGCAAAGTGGTAAATTCTTGCATCTACAATATACACTCTGGAAGTAAAACTACATTTTGCTAATATTCATCCTAACGTCAATGTGTTGATGATTGTCATATTATATCCAAGCATTTTCACCTTCAAATTAAAAAATTATATTTCAATTTAAAAACTAAATTTGAAATTAAAAAAAAAATTAATTAATAACAAAATTTCAATAGAACTAAAATTTGAACATTTCGATAGCGTAGATAATCAGATTTCGATCGAATTTTTGATTTATTAAATAGTTTTGCAAGTTTATAATAATTTTTCCAAGGAATAGACAAAGTAGGAAAACTTTTAGGCTTTCTTATTAAAATGATTGTTTTTGATTTGATATACAAATATGCAGAAGCAGAAAAAAGGGTACATAAATATAAATTCTAGGCTTGTTATGTTCTAACTTTTCAGCATGTTTTTTACTTTTTTAATTTTTGCAACTAACCTTAAAGTAATCAAGTTTTTAAGTTTTAATTTATGTAAATTTTACTTAGACGATTTTAGGATATATTGATTGAACAAATTTTAACTCATGTAAATTTATTATCAGAAAACTATAGCGCAATTTTAATATTTTATCACCTAAAACACTAATAAAGCTATTTTTACTTAAATTTCATATAAATCGAAGTAAAAAACCATTCAATGTTTTACAATTATTAACATGTATGTCCTAGTTAAACAGAATCAAAAAAAGACTTCTAAAAAAAGTGCTTGGTTATCACAGTATCAAATCAAAATTTTGAATGTGTATTGGTATCGGTTCTCCTGAATAAACTATATAAGCGGTTGTTTGTTGTTTGAAACATTTTTGTGCTTTTGTATCTTCTAACTCGTTTTTTGTCATCTTTTTGATTGTTTTGTTCACTGTGCATGCGGGAAAGTATTTCAACTGAAATATGCTGGAAAATATACTGAAATCATGCTGGGATACTATTTCAAAGAAAAAACTTTTGAATTTGGTGTTAGAGAAGAGGGTTTATGCATTAAGGCGCTTTTGTTCATGAAGTATTCTTCAGCTGAATCAATTGTATATCGCAACAATGAAAACGATGGAGTTTTTAAGCATATATAGGAAATGATATAAAATAGAAGAAGACATCAACTTAACTGATTAAAATAATATGCCTAAAAAAGAAATCTTTTAAAATTTTAAAACCTAAACACCAATAATGATTCGCCTTATATTTGTCGTTTTGAATATGAACACTTCCCTCACTGACATTTCAATGTCTGACAGCTTTGTGTAGAGAAGAAAATAAATTTAATATCCAAAAACTTGTAAAATGATCTATTGATCTGAATTGTAAATAACTTATAGTACGCCCAGTAACTCTAGCTTTGTGTGTCTTACTCTTATAAATAACACAAATTCCCATATGTGAAAAAACAGTCATGTATAAATGAATATTTTTCTATTTTAAGCTAAACACGTAAAGACCATATATTATCGAAACACTTTTCTAAACGTGTTTATTCTAAACGTTTAAATAAAATGAGGTTTAAAACCTAAACATAAACGTATTTGTTCTATGAGATGTATCCAAGGGATATGCATGTATATGTATATTATTGATTTTTTATGTTGTCTCCTGTGCTTAAATATTTTTATAATAATCTTATATGTTTATTTTTAGTTTCTATAGAAATTTTTTGCTTGAATTAAGCCTTTGGAGCAGGACTTGTCCAACTTGTGCTGATGAATCCGTGCATGCTATTCCTGTTTTTCTTCTTTGTTCTGGCCTTCAGAAGGAGTGTTGATGTTGGTTGCGTCAACAACCTTGAATTTGGCAACATGCATCATACTTTCTCGGAATCCAGAGCGCAAAAAGCGGATTATTTGCCACTCCTCTTTAAAAGAAGGTACTTCTACATGAAGGACTTGAAGAAGTTTTTAAGTGATTCCGACAAACACGCTTAACTACTTTTTGGATTGACTTCCATTTGGATTTTTGGTGAAATTGGATGTTTGTGTCAAATTATCATATTTTCCTTCATTTTCATCTGATTTAACTTGTCTGTGTGTTTTGCTCTGTTTTCAAAAATATTTATCGTTGAATGTAATGTTTAAAATAAAAAAAAGTTAACTTCATTTTTTTAATTGAATAATTTAAGTTATAGCAGGCATTCTATAAACCATAAAAGAAAATGCAGTTGAAATCAAAGTTGGAAAGATATGAAAGATGAAGGAGATATGTCAAAAGGACAATCTCTATGCCTCAAGATGACAAACTCGGAATAACAGATATAATTTTAAGATATCATTGAAAAATATAAATACTTATTAATATTTTTTATTATTAAAAAAATCAAAAAAATAAAATATATATGTTATGTTTATAATATAATTTACATATATCTACAAATATATGAGAAAAAAGAAAAAGAAGACTATAGAAACTAAGGGCAATTTTTTTGAGGAAGTTTTGATTTTTTTTTCAAATTACTATAGTAGCAATTTTATTGAGGAATTGATAACGATAATGTTATTAGAAATTTCTCCTTTCCCTACATTTTGTAAAATATATATCTGATGTTAAAGGTAAAGGTCCGTGCGGTGTTTTCATTTAGAAGGCAAAATTGGGACACGTATATTGAAATATGAGGAAAGTAAGCTTGCGGGATCGAACCCAAGATCTTGAGTTATGGAAACATGTAAAGAGTCTAACCTAACTTAGATTTTGTAACTTTCTGTTGAACTTTATATATAAAATATTTAAGATTTTTTTTTTAATTTTTGTTTCTAATGTCTTTTCCATCACATATTTTCTTTACTTTTTATCAAATTATTCAATAATAAACCTGAATAATGAAAATGATTAAGTTTTATGTTTTTTTATTAATATATATACATAGTTCCTTATATGTTATAATCATTAAAACATTATGTAATCATTGTATCACCTATATTTTTTTTAAATAAACTTCTTCTTCTTCTATAGTTTCCATGATTTTTCTTTTTTTAGATACGTTTAACTATAATTTAACAAAAAATTGACAATTACTTTTTACGCAAATTCCTCTTTTTACTCTTGTTTTAAGAATGTACGCGGTAAAACATAAAGTTAGGAAATTTTATAACTACAAAAGCACGGGTCCGGTTAAAAAGTGCCGCAACAAAAAAAATGAGGTAATAATAGAACAAAAAGTGTTGAAAAAAAAACAAATAATTTTAAATTATTTATTCTAATTTAATAAAATACTTTTAAATTAAAGAAAATCTAACTAAAAAATTTGAAATGCTAAAATAATTTTTGGTATAATAAATATTTAAATTATTAATTCTATTGTTTTTTATATTTGAAGTTTAGTAAATCCAATCTGTTTAAAATTCTGAATATGATAATAAATGTAACAATAAGTTATTCTTGTTTTCATTCATAAATGTGTGTACTGCGGAGTTGAGAATAAAGAAATCGACTATAGTGGGGAGCTAATTTGAAAAATTAATTTTATTCGTTTTTTAAAGTTCAGAAGTTGTCTGTCATCATCGTCTTCGTCAACATTTCTTGAGAAAACCCAATTTTTAAAGCGAGATCATCGTCATCTTCTTCTTTTAAGGCTTCATTCCATAGGGGAGGGGGCTAGGCAGCCCCTTTGGATCCGTTAATGGTGTATGCGGGACAATTTGTTGAAAATCAGGACTGTCCCACCAAAAGCGGAACGTCTGGTCACTTTACATATGAGGTGCTGATATTCTTGATAAGTAAGTTTCTTTATACAGAAGAAAAAATATAAGAAACAATCGTGGTTTCCTATTTTCACACAAAGGCTCGATATCATTTAGTAAATTGCTAAAAACTCAACAATTTTATGATTGTAAAAGACTAAATAACTTTATTGTAAACGAAAAAAATTTCTTTATCTCTCAATTCAAATGTTTCCTCCACCAATTGTAAAAAAAATTATGCACAGAAATCAAGGCGTTTGAGTCAATGAAGAATTTAAATATGATAAAGGAAATCATTTTGTTACGTTAATGCAATTAAACGACACTGCTAGAATTGTCAAAAAGACAAAAAATTTGCAGCAGATGAGAGGTTCTTTAACCAGGAAATTTTTTATTTTTTTTTAATTGAAAACTTAAATACAAAAAAACGAATATTAAGCAATTTTCAATAAATTTAACATTTAATATATTACTGCTGTCGATTATCATCTCAAAAATAGGAGACTTTTTTCAAGCACAACCAATTATTAATTTTTGATCTTTATAAGGTCTGAATTAAACATAATAAAAAGTATTTTCATTGAAAAAAAGATGCGAATAATTACGGTCTTTGTTAGGTTAACAACCATTTTAATCAACGCCTTTCAGTACAAGGAAGAAGGAATAGGCATCAGGTACAGGACTAATGGGAAGATGCATAAACAAAGACGACTGCTTGCTTTAACAAAGCTTAAACGGACAGTTATTTGAAATTTTTGCGGATAACATACCCTGAACGCCATGAGTAAGCAGAAAATGCAGTCATGAACTTATAAGTTATCTTGGGCCTGTGTCAACTAACGCCTCACAATGAACACTAAGAAGACAGAAGTCATGTTTTAACCGCGCCCTAGCAAGACTTGCAAGTTCTATTTTAATAAAAACTCTGGTAAAAGTGAGAAAAATTGATAAAGTGCAAATCATAAAATGTAAAATTTTTTATCATTACAAAAAATTAATTCATTTCAATTCAAAAGTTTATTCGTAAGTTAATGATGCTGGTTATGCCATTGAAGTATTTGCATGGAAAACATTAAAAAATTTTGCGATAGAAAAATATTTCTTTAAGCTAATTCCAAAATTCAAGTGCGCTGACCTAAAATAAAAATACATCTTTAAATTTATGAAGTTACTTCTACTGTTGAATAGTAATATTTCCTTAGCAGTGTTAGGAAAGTAATCATA
Organism: Nectonema munidae; assembly: GCA_030549495.1. Taxonomy (NCBI): domain Eukaryota; kingdom Metazoa; phylum Nematomorpha; class Nectonematoida; family Nectonematidae; genus Nectonema; species Nectonema munidae. The sequence continues at coordinate 249,267 of JAUIRK010000475.1, forward strand.
TGATCAAGATACAAAATCACAGACCTGAAAAATATAATACAGTCAAACTTGCTGGACCCTCGATTACCCACATAAAAATATTTGCGCGGTTATCGGGGTGTGGATAGAAGAATTTTGAGTTTTGGGTAATATTTGACAACATTTCTCAAAAATCAAAATGAAGTATTAAAAAAATAAATCAGAAAACTTTCTAAGCATCCTTTACTATTAATAGTCCTTAGTTATATGATATGCCGAATTTAACTGAAATATGCGCATGCACCTCAAAAATTATTTTGAAGAAACGTAATAAAATTACTGTTTTGTTAGCCCAGTGATTAGTTGATTCAATTTTTGTGTGTTCAATAGTTTACTCAAAAATTTATTTCGAAATCTATGCGGGAAAAAAATTATTTGCAGGACCCACAAAGTTTATTTAGCGGATATGGACGGTTCCGGGTCGACGTTTTGCTCTCATACTTGTTGGAACAGCACGCATATATTAGGCCAAAATGTATTTCATACAACTTATTTGTTGTATATAATATGACAACAAAATCTGAAAAATGGTTGAAATGGCATTAAAGAGAAAAAACTCACATTTCAAAAAAGGACAACGAAATCAAGCATCTTGATATAAAATAGCAGCCGTTCTTGTTGTTGGCAAGACGCAAATCCAAAATTTAAATAAGCGAAAATTTTTTTTGCATCTTAAAAAAATATATTCTCCTTCAATATAAAACTTTAAATTTTTCAAAAAAAAAGTAAAATCAAAAGGTTTGGTTGAAATAGAAGCAACAAATTTTTGTATACGCTCTATACTTTTAGAATAAGAATACATAATATTAGAAAAATTATACACTAAGCAATAATAAATTAAACTATTATTTCAATGAAAAAGGCTCTGATGACTGGATAAACTTTTCAGGGAAAATAGAAAAGGCCAGTACAATCAAAGCATTGTATCATTTCAAATAAACTGACGGTAAATTTTCTAGATCATTTTCACAAAAAATATTTGATATCAAAAAAGTAGGTTGATAAAGCTTCAAATTAAGTTCAAAAAACATTCTTTTAAAAAAATAAAGAAATTAAATTTAGTTACATTACGTGTCTAATAAGTAGAAAAGATAAAAAAAAAAGGGATGAATATATTTATAAAAGTAGGAAAATAATCATCCATTTTAAAAGGCAGACATTTTATTAAAACCTTGCAGCACTTTTTAACCCAGCCGCCATTAAAATCAGAAGGCCTTAATTTAAGGAGCTTAGTTTAACACAATATTTTTAATTAATTAAATCAAGAAAGATTTTAAACAATAGAAAAGAACTTACATTTTATAAAAAATTTTACTTCAGCTTGAACTTTATTATTTAAAAAAAGATATTGCCAAATTAATCTTGCGGCACTTTCTACGGCACTTTTTAACCGGACCGCAAAAGCACTAATAAAAAAACTTTTAATTATGATAAAGACGAAATTATTTTTCATGCAATCCTTTATCCCATCTCTGACACTATTTTGTTGCATTTTTCTACCATGAAAGGAAGTAGTTACAAAATTATCATTTGTTTTCCTATTATTCCTCCATTTTGCCATTAGATGTTTGACTAATGCCAGCTTACTAAGGCTCATCTCTTTTGCTTCTAGAAGATACAAAATAATTTTCCTTCTGAAATCTAGATGTGATAACCTACAACTTCCACGAGGCAATAACTTCCAAGTTAAACGCCTTAACTGCTAACTGTGATTACTATTTTTCCATTTATTTTTGGGTGTTGATAAAAGCTTATCCATTACATTAACTCCACTCATTGCAAAAAGGCAAATTAGATTTGCAAAAAAAAACAAATTAAATTACAAAAAGACAAAAATGAATTGCAAAAAGAAAAATAAAATTGCAAAAAGACAAAATAGGACAACTATAAATAGTATATATAAAAATCATATTTTTCTTGCTACATAAATTATACTCTCAACCTAACAAACTTCAGAAGAGAATTCTACCCAGATGTATGCATTTTTTATTACTTTTTCATTTTCTTTCTTTTTTTTTTTTTAATTTTTTCAAAATTCATTTTAATCCTTTTATTTATTTATGTTTTTTAATTTTTAACTTTAGTTTTGCGCGTTCGCTATCAAGGAAAGGATAACAGCAGTTGAGACTCTACACTTCTACCCCTAGATTATGTGCCAATTGTATAAATAATGCTTCATCTCTCATGGAAAAAGTTATTCATCCTCATTTAAAATAAACGATTTCTTCTTCTTAATAAAATAAGTTGCTTAATCATTATTTCTTCAATAACAGATGTTTGTAAATTGGATTTTTGATTTATTTTTGTGTAAGTGCTATCATCTTCAAAATGGAAAATCTCATGATCAAGTCTTTTTTATAGGAGGTAAACCAATAAAAAACACTTTAAAACGCAATGACTTGAGGCTGATAATAATAATTGATTCTAAACTCAGTTTTACAGAACATGTGTCTTGTAGTGTCAAGAAAGCTTTTTCTCTACTTCATAAACCGCAAAATACTTTTGTTTTATCTGACTTAAATGTTGCTGTTCGTTTATTTAAGTCATTAGTTAGGCCTACTCTCGAATATGGCAATATAATTTTCGATAACTCCACCACATCTAACATGAAGAAGATTGAAAAAGTAGAAAAGCATTTACTAAATATTTAAAAGGAATGAAAAACCTCAGCCATGAAGAAAGGCTACAAATTCTTAATCTTCATACTTTATACTACAGAACAATTCGTAATGAAATGTTAGCAATATTCAACACTATAAAAGGTAATATCAATCTTAACAAAAATGTTTTACCTGAGTTTTCTCCAAGAATATCCCGAACACACAAGAATAAACCCATATGAGAATCTGCTAACAAGTACCGATAAAATTATTTTTCTCAAAGAGCACTCAATAGATGGATTGATTTGCCTATTGACGTTGTAAACTCATCCAATATCGGTGTATTCAAAAAGAAGCTGGATGAATTTTGGATAAAAGATAAATACAAATAATTAGGATAATGAAAATTTAGATGAATTTTTCATAGGCGAAGTATGCCTTCTCTATGCTTAATAAATTTATGTTACGTTTATGACATCAAGAAACAGTGAAACCTTTATCCATTCACAAAATTTCCCCCTTTCTCACAAGTTGCTATATTTTTCTTCAAGAGATATTTAACAGGCTGTGTTATTTAGATAGCGAGAACAGAATGAATACGCGTGCAGGCAGAGAAATGCTAGAAACAAAGGTGAGTGAGTGTAAATGTATATACACCACGTTTTTGTATTCTTCGCAGAAGTGAGTCTAACAGCTCTGCGCAAATCTTTAATATTTTAGCACAATTTCCATTCAAAATGTGTAGTCTTGAGAAAGCGCTACGAAATTCCTATTCCCCCAGGCGAATAAATATATGCAGTGATATAGAGCTATTTACTCAAATCATTTTTTATTCTTAGCAAAGGCCTTTTTTAAAGCTCTCTAGTTCAGCGGCAAAATATGTACTTATCGCAAAACACTCTCTTCATTCTACTCCTAGGTCTTCTTCCATGCACCTTTTCTTCTCCTTTGACTGTGAATTCTATTGGAAAAATCACTTCTCAACCTCAAGAACCAGAAGATTATGATTCTTTAAACATAACGGTGATTGAAGAAAATGCTAAGGAAGATCAACCACAAGACCAATTCAAAAGAAAGGAAGAGATTGAATATGAGAATGTGAGCAAAGATCATCCAGAGTTCACTTGGATAGAAAACATTTTCCAAAATGCTAAAAATAAGACTGTTTCGTTCGCTGAGGGCATACACAATTTCACAAATAGTTCAAAAAAGTATTTGAATGGTGTGTGGGATTTTTTTTCCGAAGTGAAGAATTTATTCTCTGGAAGTGGTAATGCAGAATGTAGTGAAGATGGTAAAGCAAGTCGGGAAGATGAAAGGAATGTTAAAAAATTTGATCAAGAGAACGAAAACAACAAAGTGGCGAAAATGATCAACGAAGGCTCAGTTGCTGTCAAAGACTCCCTCTCTACCATTTATTCGAGAGTTTCGGAAAAATTGGATATAATTTTTAAAGAAGGAAAGAAATTTTTATATAATGTTTTTGCTTAGAATTTCATGAATACTGCGTACATTCCAACTGTATGATTTTCTCATTTTTTTATGATTTCAATATCTTTTATCCATTTTCAATTAAAATCAATAAATATTGTTACTTTCCCCTTTCCACTCTTTTCTTGTTTGAATTTATTGGAAAGAGGAGGATTTTCACGTAAAGTACTATGGTTACTATTAAGACTAATATTGTAGTTAAGCTTTGGAAATAGGACAGAATTATAATATAAATTTGTTAGAATAATTTTTTATTCTTATATATGCCATTTTTTAATTATAAATTATCTTTTTTTTAGTTCTACATTGTATTTTTCTTTAATTCTAAACGCTATTTCTAAAATACAAAATAAAATTGGAAAAAATCTAGGACTTAAAAAAGACAAATTAGAATTGAAAAAAGACAATTTATAAGTAAAAATGGTTTATATTAAAAAATCATAACGTTACAAAACATGGTGGATCTAACCAACTTAGTTATTGTCGTATCGATATGTACAAATAGGGGATACAACGTTGAAAATAACTCAGCAACAATGAAAACGTACTAAGAAATTTAGAGCATTAGAAGTGAAAAAAAATAATGCACATGATCGATGAAAAAACTTCAAAGAAGAGCAAAATAAAACAAATAAAAAAACAACAAAATGCTACATTAAATCTTCCCAAATTTTTTTAAATTTGAACTAAGGGCAGACAAAAAAATTTTGAAAAGATGATATTGAGTTAAGTAAATAAACAATTATGCCTTTATATCATATCATATCATATCAGCTTTATTTTCAAAAGTGTTATAGTCAAAATGTAAAAAATTATAAGGAAAAAAAATAAAAAGATGTGAAAATTACAAAACTCTACATTTAAAAAAAGCAAAAATAGTTTCTGAGGGTTGAATGTCAAAGGCCAAAAACAGCCGCTAGGAATCTTTATAGGAATTGAAATTGCCCAATGGGGAGACAGTGATAATAAACAATTAAAGACTTTCAGGTTATACAGTTTCCTCTTTTAGTTTAATAAAAAAAACTCAAGAAAATCATTTTTAAAATAAATGTTTCATATATATTTATGCATTATGCAGGTATGTGATATGTGTGTGTGTGAGTGTGTCCTTGTGAGTACATTGGGGCTTAAAGGTGTTATAAATGTAATTGTAATTAATTAATTAATTAAGTTGTTTGTGACGTTGGCACCCATCCTTTCGGATATCGTGGCCCGCCCGAAATGCTGAGTCCAAGTCTACCTGGACTTTCCATCCCACTAAACGCCTACCGGCCCTTGTTACTGCATAGCCCAGACGTAACAGTAGAATATAGGAATATAGGTTACCTGGAAATATTAACAGTAGAGGATAGTGCGTACATTAAAAGGTGTTAATTGAATGTCATTTGCATGTTAACATTAGAGGATAATGTTACAATATCCCCATATCACATTTTGTGAAGTTTTTATACTCAAGTTAGAATAATATAGAAAATTTTCTTTTAACGTCAAAAAATTTCGCCTTCGACTGACAAATTCTTTTTCATGTTTAAAAAATTTAATTTAATTTGATAAAAAACCTAGAAGCTATTAATATTGTGAGTTTGTTGAAAGAAATCTCAAATTAACTTTTTCAGTAGATTTACAAAGTTGAAATAAATAGTCCATCACTTTAATTGTACGATGTGCACAAATGTTTGAACGCTGTATTGGTATTATAGATTAATATCAAATCAGTAGGACTGAAATACAGAGCAGAGAACCAGATGTCAGCCCATGAACCACTTATGAAATTACATGCTACTTCAGATATCTGTCGAAACTCTGCAAAATATAAATAAAAACTGTGGGTCCCGACCCTTCATTGGGTCGCATGAAAATAAAATGGGTCGTGACAAAAAAGAAATGAAATCAAGAGAGAGCAAAGTGAAGAAAATCAAAAAGTATTAATATTTTATTCATACAAATAAATGAAACAATGTGCCGATCATAAACAAATACCTATATAAATTGTCGATGCTGAATAAATGAACGCAGTGATCAGAGTTTGTCTTTTTACACCTAAGTATTATGGGTCGCGATGCAAACTGTGATTGTAACAAGAATATGATGTTGACATCCAATAAATACAGATTTTTTAGTCCAATATCTTCAAAGTGTTTCTGCAACTGTGTGACTGCACCTAGACATCTTCCTGTATTTGCTGCAGTTGTGTCCGATACAATCATTTTTATTGGCCAGAGTTCTTATTAATCCAGCACAGTTTTTATTCCATTGAATATTGTCTCACATATTGAGTTGACCAGTTCTATAACAGCAAGTATAACCTCCCTATTTTCATTTTTTTAAAACGACTACCTGATACTCTTTCTTTTGTATGGCCTTTCCATCAAAGTATAAAGACCAATTTTAATTTTTCTTTTAAGTTATTTTTCACCTTTCCTCTTTCTTTAGTCATAGCTTTATAGACGCCGCTTTTTGTTGGAGTAGGTACTGAAATCCCACTTTCTGATAATGTTTCATAAACTTTGTGAGCTTTTCTTGTACTTAATTTTTTTGCTGTTACTAAACATGCTGCAGAATAAATTCGATGTCTTTTTTGAGGTTGAAGGTTCCTTAAGATCTTCACTATTATTAGACTCTTCACTTCTTTAAGAATCTTTTCATTCGGAAAACTCATCACTACTGATTTTTTCAACAAAGTCATTTGGAAATTGGTCAATGGAATTGATATTGAAAGTCCGAGTCAGGTTGGGATGTGGAAAAAGGTTATTAAAGAATCTGAAAGTGTTAAAGAAAAGATTATGGAGGTTTTGAAATCGGAAGTGTTTTGTTTACATTTTGATGGGAAAAGTATTAAAAAGAAAGAGTATCAAGTGGTATGTCTTCAAAATAGCCAACGGAGAATCAATTTTGCAATACTAACTTGTAGAAATGGTTCTTCTAAAGCTAATTTTGAAGAGTTGGTGAAACTTATGGATGATTTTGACGCTTGGCAGAGTATTAAAATGATTATATGCGATTCAACAGCAGTGAATACCGGTCGTGAAATGGGATTGTTGTTAGGTTTCAGAGAATGATTAACGAGAAGAGATACGACAAGCCACAATTTATTCCATGTCAACACCATGTTTTGGACTTGGTTTTGAGACATATCATGGATTCAAGCTTTGGCGTTTTGACCAAAAGTCCTCACTTGAATTATTTCTTCCTTGATATAATAGTTCAAAATTATGAATTCTTGAAATCAAATTATATTTCTGATTGTCATCATTATGGAACTTCCAAAAATACTGGCTTGAGGGATGATTTCAAGTTTTTGTTCGAACTCTGCGAGGCATTCAAGTTCCATAAAGAAACTGGCAAATGGCCCAAAATAAGCTGGAAAAAACTGCCATCTCTCCACAACGCCAGATGGAATTCAAGAGGCTTGCATGCCTTTATGTCTTATTTTTTACTCCCTGAAAAGAGAGAAGAGCTCCAAAAGATTTGTTGTTTTATTTTATTTTCCTGCTGTGACTTTTGGTTTTCTGACCAAAAATTTGAAGTTTCGACTTATGGTAATCTAAAACAAGCTATAGTTGAACAAAATTTTACGAAGACCATATCCACTTTCCTGAAATTTTTCAGTTCTGAAAATTCATTAATTGATATTTATAGAACAAACATCTTTGCCGAACGTGGCGTTAAAAAATGGAAGAAATCGTGAAAAACTCACGCTCTGATAAATATCTAACATCCAAATTTTTAGCTACTAATGCTTTTTATCTTTTCATACCTCCCTAATATAGTTTTGAATCAATAAATTCGAATTTTTGTTTCTATTTTTGTGTACATTTAGTTATTTGTTAGTCACCCTACTATTTAATTAGTTTTTTACCCGTGCGCGCCAGTTTTTTTGAACATTTTACGCTAAAATTGACATTTTTTAGTTTCTAATAAAATTATTCATCGGAAAACACTACAGGGTTTTCAAGTTAAAAAAAGTTATATCCCGAATATTCAATATATGAAATGATTAGTAGAGTTTATATCCAAAGTATGAGTCGCACACCTAGCACACCCTGCGTATTCGCGAATGATAGATACATACATACATATAAATATATGAAAGCTAACTTACGTGTGAAAAAAAATAGAAGAATGTGCTTGGTGGTAGGTATTATAACAATGAACTCATCATAGCTTGCCAAAGATTTAAAATATCCCAGGGATGAAGAAATATGGGAAAGTAACACCCAAAAGTAAAATGAAAACATGAGTACCACTCTTAATATTTTTTGGATATTTAATCTAAAAGTAGGGTAAAGAATTCCCTACTTTTATAGATTAAAAAAACTGTTGCTAGTAGCATACCTATAACATTCTTTAAATCATATTTATTACGGAAATTATAATCGAAAATATTATTGTTCACTATGCCTTTACTGATCAATTCATTATCAGAGCTTATACTTTTATGAACGAAAATGGCTAATTGAAAATGGTTAACTTGTTTAAGACCAAGGGTATTAATTTTTTTTCTAATAACACAAGGATCACAATTGAATACAAATTTCAATGGTCTGTTTTGTTTCTTTTGTTACACAGAATACTTCAATAAATTAGGCCAAATAAAGTTACAGTAAAGAAATTTAGATTTGGAGTAGGGCGGTATACACTATTTTTAATTAAATAAGATTAATTAATTCTAAAATAAAGATAATAAAGGATCCAATTACCTAATCAATGTTGCTAATGTTGGTTATGTTGATATTTTTATTTTATAAAAGATGCGCAAAAAATTTCACATGTTTAGTATGTATTAATGAAAAATGGATTAATATTTTCCAATAATTGGAAATGAAAAAAAAGATTCTTCATTTAAAAAATCGTAACGTATAATAATAAATTAACATAAATAAATATAAATTACATATTTTAATCATATTTTGTCGTGCTACCATATTTATATACGAATTTCAGAAAGAGCTGATGTTTTCATTTTATAGTTTTTTGTCGCCAGATGCAAGTAAAGTTGTCGCTCATTCCATTTGGTCTCGCTTCAATTCCAGATAGTAGCAACCCTACTATCTTTTTGAAAAAACAGCGTATGTGCGATTCGAACATTGAGCAAAAGATTACGTTATTTGTGGTTATAAATTGGTGTTCAAAATTAAGGGTGCAATATGACTTTAAATAATCAAAACTCAAAACTAAAATTTTGAAAATTTTATAGAATAACTTTTTTAGTTATAAATGCTTTATGTCTTATGTAGGGAGGAGGCAAAAGCGACTTTTCATTTTTCTATTTTTTTACTTTCTATAGTTGATTCTTGCTGTCTTTTTATCCAATAAATTTTATATAAATAATAACCAAAAAATATCTAAAAAAAATTCAGACTAAAAAGGATAATTAACATATTTATAAATATCATAATTATATCATACATTATTTCAATAATACTTAATCTAAATCTTATATGAAATTGGTTTGGGTTTCAGTTAGGTCTCTACTTTTCTAACTACATTTACGTACATCACGTTAATATTCATCCTAATTAATATATTCAATGTAGAACTTCACCCACAGGCCGTATGCCTTTCAAATTTAGAAATTTTAGCATGTTTGATTAACGAATTTTGAGGAGTAGAAAATTTCATTTTACCTAGAAATTCAGTAGAAATTGAAAGATGTGAAATAAATACTTTTTAAATAATAATAATATTAAAAAAAATTGTTTTGGAAATTAAAAAGGTTTTTTCCTAAATGCAAATTTGATTTTTTAAAGTTTCATTCATTTTTTGCCTTATTTTCCTGCAAAATTTTCTTCTTATAACAACGATAAAAAAATTTTCTAACATTACATTTTTTCACTCTGAAAGAATTCATTTTTTCCCATTCTTTTCTCATCTTTTTTACAGAGTTTAAGAAATTAGTATTTAAACAAGTTCTTATGTAACGTTCTACTAAATGTAATATTATTGTATATAGGCGTCATCCCCAATATATATATTTTCGCGCTTTTTCTTGGCTAATGTAAATTAGTTCACGTAATAAAGCATTTATTCGAATTCATCTAATTTGAAGTTTTTTGCGGGTAACAGTTTCTCTCATTCTTTTGAGCTTTAGGAACGAACCTATACACTATGAAAAAGTTGCAATTTATGGTAATATTTTTTCAAAATGAAATTATAGCCATTTATACGACTTCTCTTACACTCAGATATAACAAGACTACAAAGATTATATATATCTAGTTTCATTAGGACAATATAATTGATATGTGGTTTGTATCAACATTTTGAAGCCTGTCATTTCCTACTTCACAATGTTTTCTGGATATTTTTGTATAAATCAGCCTCTTAGTTTACAAACTTTTTTGAATTTCTCATTCCATTTAATTGGGATACGATCTTCCAAAAAATTTTCTTCTAGAGATTTTATATTTCAAGAAATTGAATTTATCACCCATTCTTCTTTCTTGATTGAGTTCAAATAAATCCTTCATCATGGAAAATAAGTGGTATTAAGGATTTTAAGTAAATTAAAAAAATATATATTTGCATATTTGTTTCTACATTGTTGAAATTTGTTTCTACATGTTTTCGCTGAGAAGCTAAGATCCCCTGCTCTACACTATATCAATCAAACAAAGGGGGATTAAGTTTAAATAATGAATATCTTAAAAGAGTGCTAGAATAAATGAAAGAAACAATACCATTAGTCTTAACAATGTCATTAGGCTTATTTAGGAGTGCACCGGATAATCTATCTGGCCGGATATTTCGCCGGAAAACGATAATTATTTCATATTCGGCATGAACGCCCGATAATTCTTTTAACCGGCAGGATAAACCGGCTAGTTATAAACAAATTATCATTTAATGTTTACTCTTAAAAAAGCAGAAAACTAATAAGAGTAAGTTTTTAATGAGAAAAAGTTCACAATTTGAGTTTATTTCAAAGAATTAACTAATAAATAAGACGTCAAAAAATTCCTTGCAATTTGTGATGAACGAATAAAAGCATTTTTCCTTTTCCAGCCAAAAGTTTGGTTCTTTTTTATTCAAAAATGTTTCCATATTTGGAAAAGAGTCTCTCTGATCCAACAGATGAAGCAGGTTTGCATAAGTGTTTGGCTGTTAGATGCTTTAACAAAGGAAATTTTTCTTCCTGCCTCCAATATTGCAAGGGACATTTTTTCTTTCCAAAAGTGGGGTGCGGAGATAGGCTTCCAACTCTCTGGCTGCCTAATCTTCAATATCATTTTTGACACATTTTTTATTGTGTTTGAATTTCCATTGGTTTCAGTAATTTCTTGGAAGCAAGCCATGAAATAATCTTTGCTTTCATCCTTAAGTAACATTATGCTTGGAGAGTCAGGGCGAGCAGCTTCATCAAGAATTTCCGTCTCCATATCCTTTTTAACAACGTTGTGATTTGAAAGTAGCTCTTTGGAAACTAATGTTTTCCAAAATGTCTTGTCCTTAAGAAATTGGGCTTTAAATCGTGGATCAGGTATTGTTGGCAGAACATATATCGGGTTGGTCATGAAGTTGAGACTTGAATCCGAATCATTGAAAAATCTACTACGAAAAGAAGTTAAGAATCTCTGTTTAGTTTTCTTGATATCTTCTTTATCAGTGGCCTTATCAAAGTATCTTTCAAGAGTGCTTACATTGGGAATTACAGTTGAAAGAAGACATGACTCAGCCGGATAAAAAATAAGGCTTGAGATTTAAGGATTGTAATTGAGCTATCCGGTGCACCTCTAATCTTATTAGTCCTTTAGTCTTATCATTAGAAACAATATCATTAGTCTTATGGACTCATAAATGCTTGAGTTGGTGCAGGGACAAGAATCTCGATTTGATTAAATAATCCAACATGTTGTTGGTGTCCTGTCCAATAGGGAACGAATAACGTGTAATGTTAAATCATAGAATTTAAAGTGAAAATGTTTTTAAATATTTTTTTTTAATTTGCAAGAAAGGAAGAGAAAATAAACAAAAGTACAATAATGAAAAAATATTGAAGTTATGATCATTGACTTTGAATTTTAATGTGAAAATATTGAGAAAGATGCGTGCATAGATTACTCGTAGACTCGGCATAGATAACACAACACCTCTACGATTTTTGCACAAATGACTCTTTTTTTAACATCACATACGAGACCTCAATTACAATGCAATAAAATATTTTTTAGAGTTTTGAAACTAAATTTTTAACACCTTACATTTTTTAATTTTTTTTCAGGAAATATATTGTTCTTCATATGGGTATTTTTATTTCAAAATAAACCTATATGACAGTTAAACGAATTTTTGAAAGTAAAAAAACCATGTACAGATTAAAATTTGGCACAATTTTATTATAATAAAATTTTCTTTATTTTTTGCCAAATCTAAAAGAAAGTATTTTCTGAATGACTTTAACGAACACTGACTTCAATTCGCCGCGATACAACTTATCCACAAATAAGTACAAGACAAAAAAACATAATGGGGAAAAAATAGAAAAACTTAGTTGAATCGAGATAAGAAGCTGTGATTTCTGGTTCTTCAAGTTGAGATATTTGGAAAATGTGAAAAAAATAGAAATAAAGGCAGGAGGAAGGGTTATCAACATCAGAAAAAGTCCGATAGCAAGAAAGGTTTTCATTTGAATGCAGCTTTGTTTTTTTTTATCCAGATAATTTTTTGTATGAGTTTCACTTTTAACGAAGCTAGAAGTGCTGATTCGATTCCCCCAAAATTTCTTCATCATAAAGTAAATTTTGACTGATAAGCAAAATATTATAAATGAAGGGAAGATGCGAAGCATGACCTCTCTAGATATTTCGTAAATGTTAAAAAGAATTGAGCGGTTGTTATTCAAATGATTTCGATAGTATACATCATTTTGAGCAGTGCCACACGTAATCATGCAAATAAAAAACCATTTATAAACTGGGAAGTAGCATAGAAAAAGCAAAGCTAGAGTAAATATTATAATTTGTTTTTGGGAAATTCGAGAAAAATACTTTAATGTAAAAAAATTCCTCACATTACGATACTTCAAAATCAAAAATAAGTTGAGTAGATGATGAAAAACCATAGCGATGAAAGCAGATTCACTCCAAGCGGCAATAACATAAGAGATATGGGACAAGTAAAAATTCAATTCCTTGGAAAGTTGTAGAGGTGATCTTTGATTGTCCAACGAAAAGCAAATCACGACATCGATGTATCTAATGGAAGAAATAAAGCAAGAAACACTTAAAAACAGGTAAGTATAATTTCGTTCACTCAACTTATAAAATATTCGAATGGAAGGAAGGAGAAGGATGAGCCCGATAATCATGAGAAATGCGGAAAATATGATCTTGAAGTCATCTTTCAGTGAAGAGGTCGGCAAAATAGCGTTGGAACAAATAAACTCTACAATTTCCACTTTAAATGGACACTTTTTCATTTTTAATCAAAGTCTTGGCAGAAGAAGAGAGAAACGTTCGTTTGAAATGAGCAGTACACGATAGTTTACGTGAAAACTTTGAAGCAGCCATTGGAAAATAGGATGCGTGTTAGTAATAATGGAGCGTATTTGGAAGCTTTTATCTTCGAAAATGAAAAGATTTGAGTTCAAGAAGAGCTTGGAAATTTATCTATATTATTGCACAAATTTCTAATTAACGTATTTGTTCTTTTCTTTCTCAATTTCGAAAAATTCATTTCTTTTCATAAGATTCAGCCTACTTTTTTTTGTAACTGAAATGCAATAATTGATTCTTTTCATATCTTGTTTTCGACTCTTTGTACATGACACAGATATTTCGTGATAAAGAGTAAACTTCCTTTTTACTAAACAACAAAAAATTTTTACTGGAGATGTGTAAAGGGATTTAGACTAATTTGGGTACACTGATTTCAAAAATCATAACCATTTTGCTGTATTACGTCAGGATTTTCAGTAACAAAAATATTCCCATTGCCTAGAAGTCAGGATTTCAATGAAATTTACAAAAATTCATTATTCAAATTCATCATGAATGCTTCAAAATTATAGAAATTACAGAAAAACTCCACTAGAATGTAATTAAAAATGCTTTTGGCATTTGGCTTTGCGTTTGTGCTGCTCTGTGACAGTTTCACGATGCAGGAACCAGCAGAAATCGCCCATAATGTTCGGGTTGTGCCGCCCTTGGTAACGCGTCTCCATGAGTGAAATTTCTTGGTGGAATCGCTCTCCGTGCTCGTCCGAGACTGCTCCCAAGTTTTCAGGGAAGAAGTTCAAGTGCTGGTGTAGGAAATGGATTTTCAGGGACATCCTGGAGCCAAGTTTCCTGAAGGACTCCAGCAGCTGCTGCACTATTTCTTCATAGTTGTCCGCGCGCTCGTTCCCCAAGAAGTTGTCCGTCACAGCTTTGAAGCTCCTCCACGCTGCCAGCTTTTGGGGTTTAGAGTTGTCGGAAAAGTTTCGTCCTTCATAATCTGTCGGATTTGCGGTCCAACAAAGACACCAGCCTTGATCTTGGCCTCCGACAAGGTGTTGCCAAACTTTTCCTTGAGGTATAAAAACCCACCCCCATTCAGATCCATTGCCCGTACAAAACTTTTGATCAAGCCGAGCTTTATGTGGAGTGGTGGAAGAAAAACCTTGGCTGGGTCGACAAGGGCGAATGCTTCACGTTGTGTCGACCAGGTACATGCTCCTTTCGCTCTTCCCAATCTTTCTTCGTCCAGTGATTCTTGTCGTCTCTGCTATCCCAGAGACAAAGGAAGCACAGATATGTCGATGAAGAGGCGCCAGTCTGTAGGATCGTGATCACACCCAAGTCTTCCATCTCAAAAAACTCAGCCATGTCTCTGTGACGTGCTCTGAACAAGGATATCTTGGTGTTAGGTTCCAGTAGATTCCACTGCTGCAGCCTTGATCCAAGCAGCTCTGCCTTCGCCTTTGACAGCGAGAGATCTCTTACAAGATTATTTAAGTCTCCCTGCTTCAGAAGGTGTGATTCTTGACTGTCGGATTCAAAAGGTTCATCATCACCGTCCTCTTCACCACTGCTTACAGCTATGTTATGATCAGCTGGAGGTGTTGGAACGGTCTTATGACATTTCATCACACGACAGTTCATCACACGACATTTCATCATAACGACACTTCATCACACGACATTTCATCATATGCATGGGTTGTTTGTTGTAAAGGATTAAAAGTTTATTATACAATATTAATCCATATAGGAAGTATTAGAGAATATACTAACCCTATTAGTGCTGGGCAAAATTTGTCCGCTCAAGTGCTGGGGGGGGGGGGGGGGCGTAAAGTGCCCCCCCCCTATTTTTCTCAGAGATTAATAAATTTTTATAAATATTTTTGATGTTACACATATATTTCAACTATGCTGAATTCAGTGGTGATGTCCATTTTTTATCAAAATCAATCAAACCTGTCAAAAAATTGATTTATATTTGACAGCTCATCTCAAAAAGGAACTTTTTATTTAAATAATTATATAAAGTTTTTTATGCATGTATATTGTATACCCATTTTCAAATATGCTGAATTCAGTGGTGATATTCATTTTTTATGAAAATCAATCAAACCTGTCAAAAAATTGATCTAAATGTGACAACTCATCTCCAAAAGGAACTTTTTATCTAAATAAGTATATAAAGTTTTTTACACATGTATACCCATTTTCAAATATGCTGAATTCAGTGGTGATATTCATTTTTTATGAAAATCAATCAAACCTGTCAAAAAATTGATCTAAATGTGACAGCTCATCTCAAAAAGGAACTTTTTATCTAAATTAGTATATAAAGTTTTTTGCACATGTATACCCATTTTCAAATATGCTGAATTCAGTGGTGATATTCATTTTTTATAAAAATCAATCAAACCTGTTAAAAAATTGATCTAAAAGTGACAGCTCATCTAAAAAAGGAACTTTTTATCTAGATAAGTATATAAAGTTTTTTACAAATGTATACCCATTTTCAAATATGCTGAATTCAGTGGTGATATTCATTTTTTATGAAAATCATTCAAACCTGTCAAAAAAGTGATTTACATATGACAGCTCATCTCAAAAATGAAACTTTTTATCTAAATAATTATATAATGTTTTTTAGACATATACACCCATTTTTAAGCATGCGTAATTCAGTGGTGATATTCATTTTTTTTTATAAAAATCAATCAAAACTGTCAAAAAATTAATTTATCCCAAAAAGAAAGGATCAGGCACGGTTTTTGAATTAGAGAATTACGTTTAATAGAAAGTATAGGGAGGTGATGAAGTTTACCGTGCATGGCATTTTATACACATATACCCATTTTCAAGTAGGCTGTGTTTACTGGTTATATTCCTTTTTTTTTATAAATATTAGTCAAACCAGACAAAATAATTTAAATATGACAGCCCATGTCAAAATTAAAATTTTTATTCTTTTAAAGTTTTTTTTATACATTTCAAGTATTCAGAATTTATTGGTGATGTTCATTTTTTATGAAATCAATAAAACCTGTCAAAAAATCGATTAAACCTGTAAATCAATGTCAAATATATAAACATAAAAATACTTCTACTTGCAGTTTTCTCTGGTAATTATTTTCTTAATTTATTTAATAAACCAACTTTAGGTGTTTAATTCACTCAAAATATTTCATTCTACAGTATATGTAACTCGATAGGATCTCCATCTTTTTGGCTACAAATTCATTATCGGCTCGTAGTCTCTAGGTCATATTATAATTTACAGTATGTAATTTTGGTATCATTCAATGATGATCCTTTCTTGGTAGCTCTTTTTTCATTAGAAATTTATATTCTTCAATGTGTGTTCGAAAATTTTTTTATAAGGATAAAATTACTTTTTTCCTCTCAGGCCTGAATATTTGTCAACCAATCTCATTTCAAAGGTTTTTTTCTGATGAATCATTCGTGATGTTGATTGTTCAATTACAAAAGGTTGTCAACGTTCTTCATCTAAAAAATTACTTCTTTGACACAAAAGGAAAAAGATGGACAAATTCAATTTAAATTAAAAATATCTTGATAGTGACTAAATTCTCACATATTGGCATCTGTAACATTTTTGATAAATCTGACCTATTCTAAATTTTCAGATTTCCTAAACATCTTAGCTAAATGTTAACTGTAATCCTAGATGATAAGCTATAGAATTAAATATTTTTCATTTTAAAAATAGGAACTTCTTTTTCACAGTCAAAATCTTTTTTAAGTATATAATTAAACCACTTCCTAGTTCATTAGAACATGGTAGATCTTCCATTTAGTAAAGATACATATTTTCTTTTAATTATTTGTTTTGATCACATGTTCTCTTTTCAATTAGTTTTCAACTTGGTTGCTTCTCTCATACAAATTTTCAAAAGATTTTATAATACGTTTTATTTTTTTTAATAAATATTTCATACTCAAGATGATTGTAGAAAGTATTATAAGTCAAAATATACAAAAAAAAGTATATTTTTACTATATACCTAATATGCAGCCATTTTTTGAATTTATTTTACAGAACTGATTTTCAGGCATACATTACTAATTCAATTGCCACTTCGAGATATTTTTTAACCGTATTATCCAAAATCCAGTACAGAAATAAAATAAGCATAGTCGATTTAGTATAAAACAGATATTTTATTTTTTTGAAAATATTTTCGAAGACAGTATCTAGAAGTAAATCTCAAATCTGATTTAAGCTTTCAGATATTTTAAAACCATAAATGCCAAAACTGAGTCCAAAAATGAAACCAGCATCTTCCATTTGGCATAAAAATAGATATTTTATTTAAATTTCAAAAATATTTCTGTAGACATTAGACGTAAATCGAAGATTTGATTGATACTTTCAGACATTTAAGACCTCTAAATGTAAAAAATGATTTCAGAAATAAAAATTATCATGGTCGAATTGGTATAAAAACATATATTTCATGTAAAATTAGAGAGAATATTTTGGGATATAGTTTTACGACATAAACCTCAAATTTGATTGACACTAGCAGTAAAACCTCTAAATGCGAAAACTGTGTTCAGAAATGAAATCATCATGATCTCTTTGCTATAAAAACATATATTTCACGTAAAATTTGAATCAATATTTTTGAAAACTAATTTTAGAACTAAACGCAAATTTGATTGATACTTATAGGTATTTTCAAATTCAAACTGCAAAAATTGAGTTCATAAATGAAACTAGCATGGCTGATTTGGTATAAAAACATATATTTAATGTAAAATTTGAATGAATGTTTTTGGAGAGAATTTTTAGAAGTAAACCGCAAATTTCATTAACACTTATAGGTGTTTTCACATCCTAAATGTAAAAAATGAGTCCAGAAATGAAAACAGCATAACCGATTTAGTATAAAAACATATATTTTATATAAAATTTGAAGGTATATTTTATTAGATACATTTTTGATCAATCAAAATTTTGATTGACATTTTCTAAAAAGTAGCCATGATTATTGAAAAAATTAAATATATAAAGTGTTATGCGTTCCAAAATGTATATAAGTATAAATTTTCAGGGTATTATATAATATAGATCCTAAGTTATAAGGTTAAGTACAGATAATGTCAAAATTTTGCTGAAAAATTTTAATTTTTGATTTTGATTGACAGTTTTGGTCGGGAAGGGTCATTCAACTACCATGAAAATGGTTTCAAAAGATGCAGCTAGCGATTTTAGGAAAAGTCACAAAATTTGAAGGGATATGATTCAGCCAATTTTCTACAATTAATTTTTTAGCGAAGGGGGGGGGCGTTTTACGCCCCCCAGCACTAATAGGGCTAATACTTTTTTACCTGGGTATGATGGGCTTTACCTGGGTATGATGTAAGTAATCTTCTTAAATTTTTATGCCCCTTCTGTTTACCAACATTTCCTTGTTAGTTTATTTCTTTATGAAAATAACTTTACATTTATTTTCTTTTTCCCTTCTGTTTATTCTCTGTTGCTTAAATCATAAAGTTTTTGCACTTGAAAAATAATCATAATGGAAAACAATACAATTGAATATTTCTGTAATTTTGGAACAACTTCTAAAGGAAAAGAAACCGTGATATTCAAAAATTGCGAATATTATAAACATCGAGAAAACAAAGATACCTCTATTCGTTGGTGATGTGCAGAGTAAAAAAAGATGTAACACGTTTATTACAACTTTAGGGAAGCGTGTGATTTCTTTCCCAAAACCTGAGCATTCCCATTATTTGGACAGAGAAAAAGTCAGCGCGAAATTAGCCGTAAATAAAATGAAAATTGCGATGAAAGAAGTTGGAGCAGCTCCTATGATTGTTGATAGCGAATTTTCCCAAAATGTATCTACTTCAGCTTTGATGCGAATACCAAAAAAACCAAGTCTGATCCGAACGTTACAACGATCTAAAAAAAGGTTCAATTCGTCATCAGTTTTGCCAACCTCAACGAATTTTGAAGTTACAGACAAGTTTCGCAAAATGTTGTTGTATGATTCGGGCGTTGACGACACAGAAAGATTTCTTATATTTGGACATAGTGAAGTTGTATCTTGTTTGTCTCGTGCCAAAGTTTGGATTGCTGATGGAACATTCAAGGTTGTAACTTCCTTATTTTATCAATTATACACTCTTCATTTTCAATTTGGAGAAGGGCGCAATCCAGCTGGAATGTATGCTCTTTTAAAGAACAAAAGTAGAAATACTTATAGAAGGTTGATGAACGCAATAAAAGAAATTGTTCCTGGTGCAAGTCCTGAACAAATTCTCCTAGATTTTGAAATTGCGGCAATGACGGAATTTCAGTATGCTTTTCCGAACACCGAAATTAACGGTTGTTTTTTTCATCTTTCGCAGAGTGTGTATAAAAAAGCCCTAGCATTGGGAATGAAATCAGAAATGGAAAGTGATACTGAACTAAGCACACTGGTCCTTTGTTTACCTGCACTTTCTTTATGTCATGAAATGTTGTATGATGAAGCGTTGTTGTAATGAAATGGAGTTGTGTGTGATGAAATGTCGCGTGATGAAGTGTCGTGTGATGAAGTGTCGTGTGATGAAATGTCGTGTGATGAAAGTGGTAGGATGCACCGTTGGAACGGGTTCTCGTCATCCTGAGGCACAGGTTTACGAGCAGAGACGCAGTCAGCGTACTTGATGTGACCTTTATTCTTCTTGTTGAAGCCGACGATGCTTGTGCAGCAGAAATAACAATCATCATGATGATTCTGCGGCTCACGCCATATCATGGGCACCGCAAATGGCATGCTCGCGCGCTTGCCCACCAACCACTGAGTCAAGGTTGTGTGACAGCTTGTGCAGCAGATGTGTGGTGCCCAGCTCTGTTCTTGGTCCCCCACCTTACACCCGAAGTAGTGAAAGTAGGCGGCCTTCATTTTCACTGCTGTAGATATACTTCGCTGTTGATCTTTTTTGGTATACCGACCACAGACATAACAGAAGTTGTCAGGATGATTGGTACAGGGACGCCTACTCATCTTTATCTGAAAGAAAGAAATATAACTCAAGTTAACAACAATTGTACGAAATAGATATGTTAAAAACATATGTAAATTTCATTGAAATCCTGACTTCTAAGCAATGGGAATATTTCTGTTCCTGAAAATTCTGACGTGATACAGCAAAACGGTTATGATTTTTGAAATCAGCGTACCCAAATTAGTCTTAATCACTTTACACATCTCCAGTAAAAATTTTTTTTTGAAATTTGTTGTTCAGTGCTACATGTCCGAAGATAATATTCAAGAGTGCAGTTTTATTTGACCCTATGACTTTTATTTTCAAATACACATTTTAAAATTGTTCATTTTTATGTATTTATTCGCCATATTCAATTTTTCAATCTCATTTTGATTATTCATTTTATATTTATTTTTTGGAATTTTTTTATCATATCTACATTATACTACTTTTTTCGACATTGATCTTTTACTTTCTCTCAAACCATTTGTCTTTTTTCAATTAACCGTTGCACATCTCACTATATTTAACTTACACCAAAGACTGAACGTACAGTTTGGCTCGACTAATTCTTTTGTATATTATGCAAAATATTTGTAATTCAAATCTGTTTCAAAGGAGTGACAAAATTTGTCACTTCTATATTTTCCAAAAGAGTGTCCAATCAAGGGGATGACACAATTAAATCAAAGATTATTAAGTTAGTTAATTATTTGATTAGTTAATTTGAAAGTTAGTTATTAAGTTTATAAGCTAGTGAGTTAGTTTGTGGATTATTTGGTTGATAGGCTTTATTTAATTAGTTTTTTTACTTATAGTTAGATGTTTGACGAATGTGTCCATTAAATAATTTGAAAGATAGTAAAAATAAAATAAATTGGAAAATTATTAAAAGGACACTTTGAAAACTTTATTTATCAAAGGTAAAAAACAAATTAACAAAAATGTGCAAGAAAAATGACTAAAAATTGTATTGATAAAATAGGTAGCAATTTTTTATTACTTCTCATCCACTAGTCTGCTTCCTGGAAAATTAAAAAAAAGAATGTACTATAGCAAAGTGTTGAAAAGCTTTTTGTTGACTCTTCAGCACGGTAAAATCCCCTGAGGAAAAAATCCCCCGAGGAAAAATCCCCCCAAAAATAAAGATAATAACTTGAGTAGAATTAGTAATATCCAACAATAACAGAAACTACACAAAATAACTATAAATTACACAAGAAATAACAGAAACAATTAAAAATTTATTTAAAAAAAACTAGAAATTATAAATTTAATTAATGCTGAATTTAAAACTTAAAAGCTAAGATTGAAAGCTATTCCTATAAAAAGTCTAAATTTGACCGATTTTCGATGTGTTCCATGATAGTTTTGATGCGAAGAGCTGAGTTCTTGTTGATTTGATTTTGATTTGGTTGAGTTGACTCGGGCAAAGAAGCTATTGATTTTTGAACCTTCTCACCGGTTATAATAAATATGGAATTATCAATTTTACGCAAAATTTCGCTTTGAAGACCTATTTTTTTTCCTTGAATAAAGATATGAGAGAATCAATTTTTTTGCTAGTTCTACTCTAAGCTTAATGAATTTACATTTCTTGGGTTTTTCTCATTATTAAAAGTAAAAATAGTACCTGCCTTTACTCGTGCCGTATTTAATAGATAAGAAAAAGCCGCTATTGTCCATTTTTTTGTTTTTCTATTTGTGGAAAAATTTCTTATTCTCTGATCGACTATATCCGTTCCACCCTTGAAAAAATCCTACTGTTTATAATTTGAAGGTTTACTTTTTTCATTCTCTACTGTATTTCCTAAAATGGGGGATCTGGAAGTTAAAACTAAAACATTTTCCTTTCCTTTTGATTTAGAAAATACTACATAACTATGAATTAATAAAAATTCATTATCTAGATCCCAGCAAAACTTATAAGAAATTTCTATTATCTAAATTTTTATACTTAGCGGAATACCTTTTCTTCTTGTGTCTATTGTAACGACTATAGTTAATCTTTTTTTTATACAGCCAATCAGCTAGCTCTATAGAGGTATACGAAAGGTCAATGGTTAAATTTCGACCTCTCAAAGATAAATATGCAGTCAATCGTGAAACCATTGATTTTACGATAGCCGATGACCCAGAAACATGATATTCTCCTTCTCCACGTTGTGGTTTTCCTGAATAGCAAACGATAAAAAAAGGAAAAGATTATTAAATACATTAAAATTAATACCAACATGACTAGCATACAAAGCTGCGTCTAAAATAAGGGATTCTTCAGGTATAAGCCAGCGACCGTAGTTATGATTAAAATCATATATCTGACCGCAAACATACCACGATTTAAAAAAGTCACAAATTAATCAAAAATGTTAAAAAAAACTTTTTATAACTACTTAAATAAAGAATTAATTTTTTCAATTGGGCTGGCATATGTCAATTAATTTTTTGACAAAGCTTGATTGATTTTTTTTTAAATAAACTTGACTATTGTATTCAGCATACATGAAAACGGGTGTATATAAATAGAAAACTTTGTATAACCATTTAAACTAAAAGTTTCTTTTCTCAGTTGAGCTGTCATATATCAATCAATTTTTTGACGGGTTTCGTTGATTTTTTTAAAAATTATACGTGATGATCGTGTTCAGCATACTTGAAAATGGGTATATATGTGCAAAAAAACTTTGTATAACCATTTAAACTAAAAGTTTCTTTTTTAGTTGAGCTGTCATATATCAATCAATTTTTTGGCAGGTTTAGTTGATTTTTTTAAAAATAAACGTGACCATCGTATTCAGGACACTTGAAAATGGGTATATATGTGTAAATATTTTTGTATACCCATTTAAACTAAAAGTTTCTTTTTTTAGTTGAGCTGTAAAATATCAATCAATTTTTGACAAGTTTGATTGATTTTTATAAAAAATAAATGTCACGATCAGATTCGCAATCAATCATTTAGTAGGTTCACTAGAAAATTTTGTAAAAATTTGCAATTATTCAAGAAAAACCGAGGAAAAACTGAGGAAATGAAAATAGGCCGTCACTAATAGGTTTAAGGCGCGAGAAGCTTCTTTCACCAGATACCAAGGTTACAGGTATTGTTAAAAATATTCTGAGTGCAAGAAGTAGTTTAGGAAAGCAGTGTATCTCCCATTAGTCGACAGATAAGTTAAAATTTCTATCTGTGTTTTGACAGTATCTGGTAGAATATGTCTTAATGATTACAGCTAATTCGTGTCCACATATATCTGCAGACTGGTCAGTTGATGATGTTAAATACTTGCTAGAGGCTTTCTGCAAACTTCAGTATATCATCAGGTTGAATGCTTTTGAAGCTGACAAGAAACCTGAATAAATTTACGTTTGATTTCAGCTGTTCAAATCACGGCTGCATAGACTGGAGAGCGGTAAAAATTCTTTAAATTAAAAAAAAAGTCCAATGTCAGTCAACAAAAAGTATTTTGATGAAAAATTTTATATCTTTTATATATTTGATTTTTGATTAAATTTTTAATTCGCTAATAGCGCGGGGGGACCTATGGAAGCGCGGGGCACACTGCGGCCGCATAGGTTGAAGTGGCCTAAGGCCGGCCCTGTAGGCTGCATGATCTTGCAATATACATTTACAAAGAAATATTTATATAAATTTCTTTAATTTTATAGAATTTCTCAACCAAATGCAAATACATATTATTTTAAATTTGCAATTTTAATAACAATACTAATTTTAGTTCAATTTTTGTTATAATTTATTAAAAAATTTAGTGAAATAATTCATTTTATTATATCTTACATAATAGTAAAGTATTTGAGATTGAAATACAAAAATTTATTTGCTTTGGGAGATTCTACAAAGTATAGTATGGATACGATAATATAATTAATGGATGGTATTATATTGTCGCTTTTTGAAGAAAGAAATACTATCTATACAAAAAATTTTATTGTTTCATAACTTTAAAAAGTGTAAAAAAAATGTTAATTACAAATTGAAAAGAAGTTTAATATAAAAAAAGTATGATACTTAAAATTGTTATTTCGGAGTTAACAGAAGTTGAACGAGTATTAAGGCACAGAGTTTATTTACGTCTGCTCCACCCTATTTCCTTCAATGTAAAAAATTTCTACGGGAGAATTTTTAGAGTGTGAGGAATTTGTGAGATAAATTTTCGCAGTTTCATTAAATTTGTTGCCAATATTTTCACTGGAAGCAAATGTGTAATGGAATACATGTCTTTCTTTATCTTTATTTTCTGAAATCTTCCCCAAAGAAACTATCGTGAAAGTAATCTTAAAGCAAAAACTTAAAAAAAGGATCAAGAGAAGGCGTGTTATTTTAAATCTCTCAAGTGACATTTGGATGAAAGTGGACAAAAATTTTCCAAAAAGAAAGTTTTGATTGTGTGTGGAAAGAATGCGACAGTTAAACTTTGTAAATTTTTATTTTTATTATTATCTATGTAGTAATGATAAAAATAGTATTTAAAATAGACTGGAGGCATTTATAGTAAAAATACATTTTTGTATAAGGTGAATTAGTTGCATTGAGAAGCATAAGTCAAGAATATAACAAAGAAAGGTATGAGTGCCATCAGAAACACTTGTTTTGAGAAAGAACGTAACGTCGAGAAATGCTAATTTATTCGAAGAAATTTAAATCGTGTATTTGCAGTAGTTGGCGATGACTCTATATCTCAATTATGAATTGTAAATTTTTCGAAGAAAAAAAATTAGAAAATTTTATTGGAATGATGATGATGATGATGATGATGATGATGATGATGATGATGATGATGATGATGATGATGATGATGATGATGATGATGATGATGATGATGATGATGATGATGATGATGATGATGATGATGATGATGATGATGATGATGATGATGATGATGATGATGATGATGATGATGATGATGATGATGATGATGATGATGATGATGATGATGATGATGATGATGATGATGATGATGATGATGATGATGATGATGATGATGATGATGATGATGATGATGATGATGATGATGATGATGATGATGATGATGATGATGATGATGATGATGATGATGATGATGATGATGATGATGATGATGATGATGATGATGATGATGATGATGATGATGATGATGATGATGATGATGATGATGATGATGATGATGATGATGATGATGATGATGATGATGATGATGATGATGATGATGATGATGATGATGATGATGATGATGATGATGATGATGATGATGATGATGATGATGATGATCATGATGATGATCATGATCATGATTTCAATTTAAAATGGGAGTTATATTAACTTATTTCATAACTCTGCCTATCTATCCATTGCAGTCAAAACATTAAAATGAAAAACCTTAGTGAAATTTGTTGTTTACCTTTGAAAAAGAATCATTGCTTTAGTTGCGAAGACTCGATCTTGCGTGTAATAAAAAGAAAAGAAAGTTCCTATTCTTTTTATATTTCCTTCAGAATCTACTGCTTCTCATAATACTCCCTTACAAAATGCTAACCTCTATGGTATTACTCTTTTTTTTGTATATTTATTCCAAATTTAACAGAATTTTGGCTAAAATTCCTTTGCGAAGTATTTTTGAATAATGGCCTTATGTCCATTTTTCATACCTAATTAAATTGTCTAACCATCAGTGCCATATTTTCTATAAAAATATTGTTGTCTGATACATAAATTTAAATGGTCACTTGTATAAGTAATACTGCAAATTTACAGCAAATATTAATCTCTTATGCAAATAGCAGTATAAAATATTTAGTTTTATAAAGATATACTGTGCTCAAAAACCTAAAAGTATTATGTCCACATTAGTTATTGCAATCGCTTTCATTAAAAATTGGGATTAATAAGAATTACAGTTGGATTTTCGTTCTAGTCACTAGATATTTGTGCGATATTTGTGCTTGATCCCAATCTTTGTATTTTTCTCCTGGTATCTTAAAATGTAAGACGAATTGATTAATAAAAAGAGGAAAAATTTCGTAGTTCAAATATATGCTGTTCAAAATTGAACTAGAATTTAATTACTTAGTTAATTAGTCTTCTTCAAAAAAATTTCCTATATTAAAAAACACACTTTAGCTTGAATTTAACTCTTTAAAAATTTATCCAATATGGCGATTAACACACAAAAAAATAAATTGGAAGCTAAAATATATGAATTATACTTAACTCAACGTAACAAAATCACAACGGATATATTTATATTATATATTTTTAAAAAGTTATGGTCATTTTTTGTTAATAATTTTTATATAACATTTTAAATTCTATTTAGTCTTTTTGCAAATCTATTTTGTCCTTTTATAATTCTATTATGTCCTTTTGCGATTCTTTTTTGTCCTTTTACAATTCTATTTTGTTTTTATGGAATTCTATTTTGACCCTTTGTGCTTCTATTTTTTTCTTTTTTATTTCTATTTTGGCTTTTTGCAATTTTGTTTCTTTCAACTTGTTTCAAATTTTTGTTTTTCATTTGTTATATTATAAAAATATTTTTTTATTTTTGGATATTTTGACTATTGACCCCTTCATAGAACATTTGTCCTCACATCGACCCCCACCCCCATATATAAATGTTTCATAAAAACATTAATCAATGTCCAACAATTAAGAGAAAAAATACAAACCAAATATGTTTCATATATCCTATGCTATACAATGTCCTAAGATATGTTTTAAAAGAAAAAAGAGATTTATTACTCTATAAAGTAAAAAAAGCCTAGCACAATTTTATAAGTTTGTCTAAAATCTGTTATCGACCCCCGGGGGTCGTTATCGACCACTTTGCCTACCCTTGATTTACACGATGAAATTTTTTTTATATTTTTGCAAAAAATGAGAGAATAAATCATTTCAATCTTTAATTTATTTACCAAATAAATCTTATTTTCCTTCATTATCATTTTCAAACACTAAATTTATAATGTGATATCAATATATATTGTATATAAATATAACATATGAAAAAAATGGAGAAAGGCAAAATAGAAATAAAATAGTATATTTAACAAAACAAATTACCCTTAACTCGAAATAATTATTTTGAAAATTTGTAAAAATATAAAATTTAAATTACATTATGTTCTTCCGTTAACAATGAGTTTCACCTGGGAATTCTTTTAAAAAAATTGAAACTTTAATGATTTTAGGTTGTAATTTAAAATACAGTCAAACCTGCTTTAACCGCCACCTGTCAATAGCGTCCACCTCTTATAACGGCCATTTAAATATCCCCTGACAGAATTACTACACAATACACCCTGTGAATAGCAGCCACCTGCTAAACGTGACCAACGTCCACTCTTTGATGTAGTTAACCGCTAAGCTGCCACGAAGTATTTTGCAAAGAAATATCAAGTGAAGGATAGATTATCTTGTTCACAAGTTACAGCTGTATCTTCCAACCAAATACATATAATTGTGCATATGTATTGGGTTATGGGAGAAAAGTGTGAAGCACATAGACACATATGTACTTTCATTTGTAGAACTTAAATCAGTAACAAAAGTTTGAGCGCTTTTCTCTTCTATGCAGTCTACATTCGAGTGTCATCCTTTAGAGAGCCTTGTACTTGAGGAAACAAATCGTCATAATTCGATGCGTGTCCGTGATTCATTTTTCATTACACATAAACATCTGTTTAATTCATTCATTTGCGTGTCGTCAAGTATTTCCATCCTATTCTATAACATGAACGCCTAACTTTCTCATTTGTTATATAAATTCCATTATTCTGATATGTCTGCAAACACTCCAAAGTCTTCTAAAATTCGCAATTCACTTTCTCTTGAACAAAAGATTGAGGTGATAATGATGCACGAAAAAGGAAAGTTAAGCACACGTTCCATTGTTCAAAGACTTTTTATTGGAGGACTCCGTTGCAGTAAAACTGAGATTTTAAACATTATATAGAATAAGCAATAGTGGATTGATGAATTTCAAAATAAAAGACCAAACGGATCGTAAGCAAAAAGCACGAAAAACGTCAAACGATCAATTAAACGCAATCCTTTATGAATGGTTTAAAGAAAGTTCGTCTAGGTTGCTACATTTGCGCAGTCCTCTGCTTCAGGAAAACAGTTGAAACTTCAAGATTTTAAAACTTCAAATGGTTGGCTAGAAGCCTTTCGTCGTAGGCATAGCATAGCGTTCCGTAAGATGAATGGAGAAAGTGGCGGAGTTGATAAGAATGTTGTAGAATACTGGAAGCAGAAGCTACCCAAAATCGCTTTCAATTATGATGCTCGTAACATCTTCAATATGGATGAAATTGGGCTTTTTTTAAACGTCTTCTTACACAACGTTACACTTCAAAGGAACGGACTGTTTTGGTGGAAAACGTTCGAAGGAGCGTATCACTTTTATATTGTGTGCTAATCAGAGGCGTACCCAGAATTTTTTTCTAGGGGGGGGGGGCAAAGTTCGAGTCTAATTAATTTTAAAAAGTTTTAACTATTTCAAAAACTTATTAGCTAAGTTTATTCCAATCAGTAACGGTTGCGATTCTTACGTCCCTCTTCAGCTTCTGAATTTATTTGGCAAATATTTTAACAAATTTTGATTGTTTTTTTGATATTTGAAAGTATTTAATACAATATCAATAAATATCTTCTTTTGATAAATGACCTAATAATTATATTTTGAACTGAAATAGAAATTTCAAAAGAATTTTTACCCCCATCTATTGATTTTAGATCACCACTGCCGCTTTTAGCTTAAGAATTTTTTTACCCTAAAGCTAAAATTACTGTTAGCTAATTTAAAAATAATATCTTAAAAACAACATAAGGATAAGAGCTAGCTTTTTGATATGAAGTTAAATATCAAAAAATGGAAACTTACTCGTAATTTAAGCGCATCTTTAGCTTTGTCATATTAAAAATGTAAAAAATAATTTCTTGAGTAAAAAAAAAGTTAAAAACTTTCATCAAGTCAGTTTCACCCACGGCTTGACCTTTTGGTCCAGGAGGCAAAGATGCTACATCTCGAATATTTTCCGAATATGATCTTCCTCTTGAGTCTATGAATGGTTCCCAACTATAATCGACTCTATCGGAAGAAATCAAATTTTCATCAATTTCTTCATCAGAGTGCGAATAACTACTACAAGAGCTTACAGAAAAAGATTCTTCAGAGTCTTCAAAAAATGTTGATGTGCTATGATCTGAACTCATTGGAAATGAACGAAGAAAATGAAAGCAAATGAATATTGAAATTTATATATTCGTGATGAAAGCAAATGAATATTGAAATTTATATATTCGTGAAATGAATCGATAAACAACATAAGCGTGCCACATCTATCAACCTTCAAGGTCACAAACACTATATACTGCGTACATCTAATATTTTTATAAGAGGTTTGAAATATGCGTATGCAATACATATTATGATATATATTGCCAATTCAGAGAAAAAACAACCAATTACAATAACATTTTCAATAAAGGGAAAGTTCAAAAACGTTCCGAAATTTTTTATTGCTTCAGCTAATTTCTAAAACGTTCCCAAATTTTTATTGTATCAGCACAAATATAACAGCGTCGTGATATAACGATAATCCTCACTGGTTTTATGTTGTAACCATTTTTTAGTGTATTTTGTCATTTTTCACTGTCATGCCCACATATGTGCCAATCCTCATTTGATATCATTTTATAAAATTATCTTAAGGCAATATGTGCACTAAAAAAAACAAAATATAATATTCAATATATTTTTTTACAGCTCTAAAATGCCCTAAGAATTTAAGTTTTTGTATTAGAGGGATATTCTAAGGTAATTTACTTCGTATTCATACATGGAGTAAAATGCCATATGTCCGTGAACTACGCTATATCAAAATTGTCCGTGAACTACGCTATATCAAAATTGTCCGTGAACTACGCTATATCAAAATTGTCCGTGAACTACGCTATATCAAAATTGTCCGTGAACTACGCTATATCAAAATTGTCCGTGAACTACGCTATATCAAAATTGTCCGTGAACTACGCTATATCAAAATTGTCCGTGAACTACGCTATATCAAAATTGTCCGTGAACTACGCTATATCAAAATTGTCCGTGAACTACGCTATATCAAAATTGTCCGTGAACTACGCTATATCAAAATTGTCCGTGAACTACGCTATATCAAAATTGTCCGTGAACGGAAGGTTAAAGAGTGAAAAATCCTATATGCACTTATTTTTAAAAAAATCTATCGATTTCGTAATTTCTTTTCACTTCAAAATTTTTTTTCCCAGAAACAGAAAAATGAGTTACGGAATTATCATGGCATCTTAACACGTGTTGAGATCGTTCCGTGCCTCGTTCGTGCTAAATAACGAAAAACCGGTTTACCGGAGAACGGATAAACGAGACATAAGTTGTTGCTTTGAGAAACCACAATGTGTTTCGTGCTATACAGTCTTGAGTGCAGAGTTAATAAAGGCATAACACTTGAATCCCACCTCCAAACGAAACATCCAGAATTTGAAGCGAAGGAAGCGCATTTCAAAATGGTATCTAAGCCTTTGTTTTTAAACTACAGAACGGGTGTTGGAAAACTATTTTTAGAAGCATCGTTATGTATGAAAAACTTTGTGGATTGATCGATGATCCCAGGTTGAGATGAGTTCTTCAAAGTTAAGATCACTACAATCTGCAGTTTTTCTCAGCTACAGCAACATGAATTTTTGAAACGTAACATATTTTGTACTGAACTTCATGTATCTAAAATGGCATCCCAGATGAAATACAAAGAGTAATTTTAGATTCGATTCTTCAGTTTGTGATTTTTCCAGTTAAATCTATAACTCAGTTGTGCTGTTCTGTGTATCAGTTATTCTCCAAAGTCAACAGGACAATATTTTTGCGCGTCCTTATTCCGTTTGCTTTTCTTTACAAGTGTGAGAAAGGGTTTTCAACACTTGTCAATTTAAAAACAATTAGCAGAGACAGATGGAATGCTGTGGATTGCATGAGCCACGATCTAACAGACATTAGACCATACATCTTAAAGCTCATTGCAGACATCTCACAAATTCAGCTAAATACCTAAACCTCCTTACATGTTATAATTATTATTAAAAACAAAGCTATGTAGTTTTTTGGATAATAAATATTTCTAGCTTATATATTTCTTTCTTTTCCTTCACAGACATCTTTTAGCAGATTTACAAACGTCTTGCAATTTTTTTTTAGAAAAAAATGGACAAACGATACATCCTAGTTACGTCATCAAGTTTAACTATGGACATAAAATTACACGAATATAATTATTCTATTCTCTACTAGGCTTCGTTTATCCAAAACGTGATTATCCAACAACCCCACTAACCGACAACCAACTGACGTTGCTAGATTTTTTCAATGTTTTTCTCCCCCGTTATTCCGACATTCCCATTCTTACACTGATAGTCTTTTAAATCAAACTAATTTCTTTTAAACATGCTTCTAGTGTTTGTTAATCCGATAGAAAAAATATTAAAATCTATTTTTCATTATAAAATTTTAAGATTGACTGTGAGATAGTACTTGCTCGCAAAGGAAGTCTAATATTTTCCATATGTTTGTCGATGACTTTTAGATGATGCATTGAGGACGCTCTAGTTTCTTTACTTTTTCCATGCCTTTGGTGTAGGATATAGAAGTTGAAGTATTCATTTGTGTAAGATTTTTTTCACATTAAACATAAATTTTACATATAAGCCTTCATTTAATGAATACTATTTTAGTTCGAGGTATTGATTCTTCATAAATTTCACCAACGGGTAGAAATATCTGAAATCAGCAGTTTTTATTGAATGAAAAGAACGTGATAAGTTTATCAAGCGTAATATGAATGGAATTGTAACTTGGGTTAAAGTTCATTGAGGAAATTACTGCTGAATGTGGTTGGGCGTGTTTATACTTGATAAAATAGAGTTGCAAAATCTGAAGCTTAAATTTATGATATGGAGAAGATTTAATGATGGTAATTAACCCATTTACGACCAATGTTCCCAAAAGGAACGCAGAAGATTTCCTACTTTAAATGGAATTAAATAGGAATTACTAAAGTCGTCTGCTTTGATTGGTCTTAAATGGGTTAAAATAAGTTAGTCTCTACTACTTTTTAGTTTTCTGTGATCATTTTTCGATTTTTTCAAGCCATATTACAATTTTAGGTATGTAATTTATCATAAGATCCGTTCTTATTTTTTGAGATCGAATATTGGTGAGATTAGATTTGTGATAAAACTGTGTCCGATTTCTAAAGAGTCTAAATGGTTTGCGAAAAATATTTTCTTCTGAGAAAAATTACAAAAGTTAAGAAAAAATATTTCAAAGTAAACAAATTCATTTATAAAAAATATATTTTAGACTAAGTAGAAATTTATTAAAAATATCTTTTCTTCTATGCTTAATTTGAGTGTAACATTCAGTTCACTCTGGGAAATCCAAATTTCTCATCATTCCATCTTGCTGAACGCGTATTATTATTATAACGTATAAAAAGGAAAATGATAGAATATGATGAAAAATTACCTTATTTCCATTTTTTTTAATTTTTAAAAAAATTGAGTATATGGGTCGATAGTTCAATCTTTTATAAATTTATAAAATTCTTCCCTTGCTACTTCTCCAACAGACTTCAATTTGTTCTTATGAATGAAACTTTTTGGTAACTTCCATTTTAATAATTTGGATGTTCCTCAAGGGCCAATTTTAAGTTCGCTAACTTCATCGATTTGATATTTTCTTCTGACGATATTGCCGTTATCGAATCACTTGTCAGATTCTATTTATATAAAAACAGTAATATTGAAGATTTTTCACTGTTTGAGTATTAATAAAGTTCTTTTATATAAAATGAAATCTACATATATATAGTATTTTCTTCTAATAATGCGTTTGATTAGTTGTGCTCTAATCAATTTGAGTTTCAAAAAGTTACTAATTAGTAAATCATATTATTGATAAATATTCAGCAGATTATTCCACGCTAACTATTTTTATATACTTTTCTAAAGCATTTGATTTAATTCCTCATAAGCTCTTACTTCAAATGTTAATTCTGTATGGTTTCCAAAAAAGTGCATTGTTTCTTATGGAAACATATTTTGAGTTGAAACAACAGCAAGTGTCAATTAAAGGAGTTTCATCTGATAAAAAGTGTGCAAATACAGGTGTTCCTCAAGGATGCATTTTACGTCCGCTCCTTTTTTGATATTTACCAATGATTTGTATTATACTAACTGCAATCTAAGCTATTTTACTATGAAGATTGCATGACTTTTTTATTTTTATTAATCACTTCTTTGATATCTGTGATGTTGTCTGATTCGTCTAATTCATTAGCTTGATCATCTTTTTTGGGTCATTTTCTTTAAAAGAGGGATAAAGCGTGAGGCATATATGACTTTGGCCAGATTTTTTGCTGTTTTGCAGTTTGGTAATGAAATTTTTTATGATATTTTCTAATTATGGGTTTAAAGGTTTTCGGTAACGGTATAGAAGTATTTTTGCAGGTAAAAAATTATCGGTTTCAAACCCTAGTATAGATGACGACTGCTCTTTGTATCTAAACAATTGTTAATCATAGCAAAGAAAATTTTATTGATTACGAAGTACGCTAAATTTGAATTATTCAGTTATACTACTTCTGAAATACTGATGTATTGCAAATCAAAGAAGTGGATCAAAGTACAAAACTATATGTATGTAGGAAAAAATCTTGTTCTTTTAACTAAAATGCAGGATCAAACAAAAAGGAAAAAGTTTAATTCTCTCAAAATATATTTTTGTAAATGACAGCAAATTCTAGGTGATAACAAAATCTCTAAAAACACATAATTCATATTTCTCTAGCATCGATTTAACCCATTAATTCCCAATGCTCTCATCTGGGAACATAAGTAATTTCATCTTCGTCTGCTTTTTATAAATGACTTTGAATATAAATCGTCTGCGTTTTTTAGATATCGTCTGATTTCTATAGTACTTAATGGGTTAATACCTCTTAGAAATTTAAACCTTAATAGTTAATACCATTTAGAAATTTACACAATTGTCTCCCCATTTATTTTCTTCAAATCAAATACAGACTAAATTTTATTGTAAAAAGTAAACGAACTTGTCTCGCTTTAAAAGGTAAGAGGGGTGTTTTCTGTCTTGAATAAACTTCTAAAGTCTTGGTAGATAGTGTCTAAAAATTCTGAAGGTTAATCAGATAAATTTCCTTGACCAACACTTTGGGGTTTTAGAAAATGATACATAAATTGTTCATGTCCAGTTAAGGGGAGGAGGGGGTGGTGGGTATAATCGACTAGAAATTTGATTTTCAACCATGTTCTTTTAATTTATATATCACTGACCAGAAAGATTTAAAAGAAGGTAAATTGAAAATGGGTTTAATGATTCTTTCTCCTACATTTCGAATGTTGATTTCAAAAATCTATCATTAATAATCATCATCATCATCATCATCCATTTTGCCTTCTAGACCTGGTTATTGTTTCCAAAGAGTCGGGGTCAACCAGTTTCCTGCAACAACTACGCCATTTGCATTCTTTCTTTAGCATCACTTCGCCCAAGCTTTCTTTTTTCCATATCGTGGTGAATAACTTCATTCCATGCTTTCTTTGATCTTCCTCTCTTCATCTTTCCATCAATCAATTCATATTTTATCTTCTTTACAACGTTCCCTTCGGACATCCTTTCGACATGACCAAATCAACGCAATCTATTCTCTTCTAAATGCACTTCTATATCCTCCATTCCAATTTTCTTTCTCAACACATCGTTGGCAATCCCATCTTTCAGCGTCTTTCCGCCCATCATTAAAAATCTACCATTAATGATAATATTTAATAATAATGAGATCTATCGAGAAAATTTTCTAAAAGTGTTTTCTGCTGAATTGGTCGTTAGATGCTTATTTGTGGCTGGAAGTTAAAAAGTTTTGAAATATCGCTGAGGAATTTGAAAATAAAAATAACCAACCAATCAGTTAGCAAACTATTGATTACGATACACTCAAAAAAAGTGTTAAGCGCTCACCTCGATGCTCTTTTCAAACAAGTTATTTTGTATGCAAGTTTATTATAAATAGAGCGTGCTATTTTTGTTGCAAATATTCATGAAATATTCGCCAAGTTTTTGGATTTATTTTATCTTAATAAAGTTGAGAAGTTGTGACTGGTATAGCCAAGCTTTTCCTCTATGAAATTCCTATATTTCTTCTTCTTCTACAAGGTTTTTTATATTTTCCTTATTCAATACATTTTCTCTTACCCCTTTAAAAACCTATGAGAATCACAAGTCGTACAATTAAAGCTGAGTTTTGTCTGACTATACAACTTCAAATGGCTTTATTACACCCCAAAGCTCACAAAAATTTATCCCTACAAGATAATTTTTTTGAAAATACGTAATTTTTTAAATGATCTATCAAAATATCAGTAGGTGATAATATCTACTATTGCTCTATTGCTGTTGAAAACATGTACGGTAAAATCAAAAGTCAGAAAACAAATTCTTAAGAAATAATGTATTTTCAAAGTCAAAATCTTTTAACATACTTTTTCATATTCTACATAAACATCATTTATAGGATTTTCTATAAATCCCTCTACAACTCCTGTCTGATGTAAACTAATAAACCAAAAGTCACTTTAAAAGATATGGTGGTTTTCGTTTCTGGCGATTATTTTCAAAGCCCTTTTGTCTCAAAAGGTATTATATTTAAGTCCTTGAAATTTAATTGCCTTTGAGGGGGCGTGACAGATAAAAATATTTAACTTTGCAAGGCATCGATACGAATTTGATTGAATTCAATAAAAAATAAAAATTTTTCTCTTTAGTACCCTATGTGTCAGTATCGTGATATTTTGTCCATCCCGCATGCTCCTCCACTCCTTTTGAAAATTGATACTATATGTTAAAATATTATTTTAGATTTTGTATAAATCAATGAGTTCGTATACAAATCGATGTATTTATTTTAGATTATTTGCAAAGTTAAAAAAGTGCTCTTCAAAAACTTGTTTCTTGCGTCGATAAGGTAGATTTATCTGTATTTTAATGCTTATAAAAGTTTTTTTCCATGGCTTAAATCTATTGATTAACCTGTATATCTATATTCAAAAAATTTCTACTCCAAAATCTATTTAAGCATAGCAATCTGTAAAAATAGAAAAAAAATACATTTTATAGTCAC
The DNA here is from genome assembly GCA_030549495.1 of Nectonema munidae. Lineage (NCBI taxonomy): Eukaryota > Metazoa > Nematomorpha > Nectonematoida > Nectonematidae > Nectonema > Nectonema munidae. Next base: position 286,042 of record JAUIRK010000475.1, read on the forward strand.
ACTGATAAAATGTGGTACACACGGCATAATAAGTTAATTCATTAACAATGAAAATCAGCAAAAATGGAGAAACAAAACCACATAACTGAACAGAAAGAAGGAATAAGTATATAAAAAAAAAAACTATATTGATTTTATTAAAAAATTCATATCTTTTTATATTTATGTATGTATTTGAGTGGGAGCAATGCTCGTGAATTTGTCATATAACTTGTACACTTTTTGCAAGACACTTGATTCGTTTTTTTGTTCAAATTTGATTCGTTAAGGCGATATTCTTTATTTTTTTCTAACAAAATTAGCTGAAAAAATAACCGATAGAATCAAAAAGGAAATTTTACAAAGAAAAATTAACTATCTATTTAAAAAACAAACAAATAAACGAAGTTAAGTCTATAAAATTAAAAAAAAATTTTTTTTAAAGATCTTTCTTTAAATTTTTTTTTTAAAGTATTGCATACTTATTTTATGTTTAGCTAGCAAGTGAATAGATCCATTAACTAAAATTAAACAAAGTAACAAGCTACAAGATCGTCTTTGTAAGTTGAAGTTAAAAGTTCTCTATCAGTTTTTCTAATATTCTTTGAAATGCTAAAGCACACGTTTTCAAATATGTCATGATTGGGTTCAATGGCTACATCTCGTTAACGTGAAACCCTCATTATTCACTTTTTAACATTAAAAAAAAATGTACAAGTAGTTGTTGAAAATGTTTACGTACTAACACAGATCAGGATATATTTAGTCAACGATTTTTTATGCGTCTATTCTTTGGAAACATTTTAGAATGAGGTGGTTTCAAAACACTTTCATGCCAAAACCTGCCAATGAAGTTATACAAATTAATATAGATATTTATAGTTTATAGAAGGAAATTTGGGCTTGAGTTATGAAAATATTGATACTCGAGAAATCAAATATCGCGATTCTGAAAATCATGATTTATATAACATATATCAGGACAGCTATAGTTATCAATTAACTGTGGATCACAGAAATCTATCAACACATTAGAGCAGTGGTTCCCAACCTTTTTTATCCCGTTCCCCCTTTTCCAGTCACTTTTTTACCTGTGGACCCCTACAACTGAATAGTTTGAGCCAACAAAATTAATCAAAGATTTTTATGCAAAAAATTATTGTAGTCATCTTATTAAATCGTATGCTTATTCATATGAAATCAGAGAAATCGTAAAGCCTGACATAAAATGTGAATAAAATTTTTTTTCAATTAAAATATAAATTTTCCAAAAATATTGTAACTAATAAAAAGCATATATAAACATTCAAAATATGAAACTTTAAAAAAGGGAAGAAAATATTTATTTAAAAAAGCTCTAAATATATATATTTATATTTATTTGGAAAATAGAAGTATATTAAAGGAGATTCAGCATAAGTAGTTTGAAAATTTCCATGGACCCCTTCAAATTCTTCCATGGACCCCTGGGAACCACTGCATTAGAGTATGTTGTATTATTATTCACTTTTCACACTCCATTTATGACCTTAGTTTCCTTTCAAAAATTGTAGCTCGATTTATGTTTTGTTTTATTCTATTTTAGCTTTTTTTCGACTTTATTTAACATTTTGGATTTTACTTTAGTTTTTTCTATTCGAAAGATAAAATAAAATCGAAAATACTGTAAATCATGAAATTTTTCCGATATTCTTATTTTCCCAAAAATTTCTTGATTTACAGTATTAAAAAGTTGAAATGAAAAAAGCTAAAATATAAACAAAAAATGATAGAATAGAAAAAGGCAAAAATAGAATCGAAAAAACTTGAGCAAGGATATTTTTTACATAAATTATAATTTTTCAAAAGTAATTGGTACTCTTCAAAGATTTGAATTGTTACAACTGATACAAAGTTGCTATCAAAAATTAGGGATCCCATCTTATTGTCTATGCAAAGAGCAAAGCACGCCATGAAAAGAGACTTTATTGAGGAATTCAAAAGGTGTATGGGCTAGCAAATGATACTCTAAGTTTTTGGAGACATATAAGAGCCAACGAGGTTTGAATAGATTGATGCGTTCTATCAAACTCACTCTCTCTATATTTAAATACTATTTAAAGATTCAATGTTTAATTTGTAAGTAGGCTGGTTAAAAGTGAATAGGGGCAAGTTTTGCTTTCAAATAGCACTTATTCTAAAACACGCTTATTTTAGAAAGTTTGAGTTTCAAAAAATTCACGTTTTAAAGTCAACAGAATTCAACTTCTAATTGATAGACCAATTTTTACAATACTCCATTTTTTCAAGAAATACAAACAAAGAAGAAGTTTTGACTTTTTTGAAATGGATCTTGTATATTGATTGGTTCACTAACCAACTTAAAAATCAAATATTTCATTTGAATAATCATTTGAATTGAATATTTTTAATAAATCTAAGCATTCTTAACTCATCCTTTTTGAAACACTAATTGATTTATTTAATTTATTATCTCATCAAATAGCTCGAAATAAAAGAGAAATCTTGTGTTGACTTTTAAATGATGGCGCGATGTAGGACATTTCTGCTGTTATTTGTAGGACTATTTCATGTAATACGTTTTCCGCATTTTGCCACAACTGTATTTTTAAAGTTAAATCGCAAGTTGTGTCATTAAACGAAGTGATAGTCCGATAAAGGACCAATGAATAAAAAGAGAACAAGAAAAGAGCATTTGACAGTATGTTTTTTTAGACTCTCTGGTTGTACAATTACGATGGTGTCTTAGTGCAGATAAAGATTGTGAAAAGAGAAGATATTTTAGCCTAGATAATAATTGTTAAGATATTTTGCTTCATATTATGCAAAAAATCGAAAATTAATTAGAAAACGCAATCTTTCAGTTTTGCTATGAAAGATGTGCTTGATTTAGATAGGAATATTCCATTTGAAGTAGATGTATGTGGTATACCAAACTACCTGGAAAAAAGAGCTAATAAAAATGAAAGCAAAAGACATGAAAAATAGAAGTCTATCTCAGTATATATATCCAAATACTTCCAAAATAATGACAGGCAAAAACAGTTGCAATGGAAAGATAATTTTGAAAGATTAAAAAGCTTTTGTCTAAAGACAGGACTTTTTTAAAAAAGAATATCTTAAACTATTTCATGGTTTCTTACAATCACAAAATTATTAATCGATTTTGAAAAGTAAGTATGGGAAACGTCCTTGGCCAATATTTTAAGCATTAATAGTCCTTTTTTTAAGTGATATGGGCTATGTTTGAAGGAGTCTATAAACGGGGTCATAAATTTATGGTTCGCGGGCCAGAACAGGCCCGCGAGACCTTTTTGTCTAGCCCGCAGTCAAATACTGAAACGTTGTTTCATTTTTCATTTTTCATCAAATAATATTATGTTTTCAAATGTTGAGTATTAGTGAATAAGAAACAGCGTTGTTGATGATTTGTTTATTTCTTATACTATATGTAATCATCACTGTGTTATATATATATATCATATATTATGCATAATTATTTTTTGTCTGTAATTATATATGAGTATTGCTTTTGTGACGTATTTAACTATATGGATATATATATATTTTGAATATGATACACCGGAAATGTTTTCAGGAAATGCATGCCATATACCAGTAGTGTTTTAGTGACGTTTATGCCATTTTTATTGGTATATAAATATTTGTTTTACACTCTGATTTTAGTTAGTGTTTTTAAAAAGTAATAAAATTTTTAATCTTTTTACTCACAAGTCTTTTGTATTTAAATTATTCTGCATTTGAATGCAAAAGTGAGAGAAGAAGAAGTGATGATGATGATAATGATGATGATGATGATGATGATGATGATGATGATGATGATGATGATGATGATGATGATGATGATGATGATGATGATGATGATGATGATGATGATGATGATGATGATGATGATGATGATGATGATGATGATGATGATGATGATGATGATGATGATGATGATGATGATGATGATGATGATGATGATGATGATGATGATGATGATGATGATGATGATGATGATGATGATGATGATGATGATGATGATGATGATGATGATGATGATGATGATGATGATGATGATGATGATGATGATGATGATGATGATGATGATGATGATGATGATGATGATGATGATGATGATGATGATGATGATGATGATGATGATGATGATGATGATGATGATGATGATGATGATGATGATGATGATGATGATGATGATGATGATGATGATGATGATGATGATGATGATGATGATGATGATGATGATGATGATGATGATGATGATGATGATGATGATGATGATGATGATGATGATGATGATGATGATGATGATGATGATGATGATGATGATGATGATGATGATGATGATGATGATGATGATGATGATGATGATGATGATGATGATGATGATGATGATGATGATGATGATGATGATGATGATGATGATGATGATGATGATGATGATGATGATGATGATGATGATGATGATGATGATGATGATGATGATGATGATGATGATGATGATGATGATGATGATGATGATGATGATGATGATGATGATGATGATGATGATGATGATGATGATGATGATGATGATGATGATGATGATGATGATGATGATGATGATGATGATGATGATGATGATGATGATGATGATGATGATGATGATGATGATGATGATGATGATGATGATGATGATGATGATGATGATGATGATGATGATGATGATGATGATGATGATGATGATGATGATGATGATGATGATGATGATGATGATGATGATGATGATGATGATGATGATGATGATGATGATGATGATGATGATGATGATGATGATGATGATGATGATGATGATGATGATGATGATGATGATGATGATGATGATGATGATGATGATGATGATGATGATGATGATGATGATGATGATGATGATGATGATGATGATGATGATGATGATGATGATGATGATGATGATGATGATGATGATGATGATGATGATGATGATGATGATGATGATGATGATGATGATGATGATGATGATGATGATGATGATGATGATGATGATGATGATGATGATGATGATGATGATGATGATGATGATGATGATGATGATGATGATGATGATGATGATGATGATGATGATGATGATGATGATGATGATGATGATGATGATGATGATGATGATGATGATGATGATGATGATGATGATGATGATGATGATGATGATGATGATGATGATGATGATGATGATGATGATGATGATGATGATGATGATGATGATGATGATGATGATGATGATGATGATGATGATGATGATGATGATGATGATGATGATGATGATGATGATGATGATGATGATGATGATGATGATGATGATGATGATGATGATGATGATGATGATGATGATGATGATGATGATGATGATGATGATGATGATGATGATGATGATGATGATGATGATGATGATGATGATGATGATGATGATGATGATGATGATGATGATGATGATGATGATGATGATGATGATGATGATGATGATGATGATGATGATGATGATGATGATGATGATGATGATGATGATGATGATGATGATGATGATGATGATGATGATGATGATGATGATGATGATGATGATGATGATGATGATGATGATGATGATGATGATGATGATGATGATGATGATGATGATGATGATGATGATGATGATGATGATGATGATGATGATGATGATGATGATGATGATGATGATGATGATGATGATGATGATGATGATGATGATGATGATGATGATGATGATGATGATGATGATGATGATGATGATGATGATGATGATGATGATGATGATGATGATGATGATGATGATGATGATGATGATGATGATGATGATGATGATGATGATGATGATGATGATGATGATGATGATGATGATGATGATGATGATGATGATGATGATGATGATGATGATGATGATGATGATGATGATGATGATGATGATGATGATGATGATGATGATGATGATGATGATGATGATGATGATGATGATGATGATGATGATGATGATGATGATGATGATGATGATGATGATGATGATGATGATGATGATGATGATGATGATGATGATGATGATGATGATGATGATGATGATGATGATGATGATGATGATGATGATGATGATGATGATGATGATGATGATGATGATGATGATGATGATGATGATGATGATGATGATGATGATGATGATGATGATGATGATGATGATGATGATGATGATGATGATGATGATGATGATGATGATGATGATGATGATGATGATGATGATGATGATGATGATGATGATGATGATGATGATGATGATGATGATGATGATGATGATGATGATGATGATGATGATGATGATGATGATGATGATGATGATGATGATGATGATGATGATGATGATGATGATGATGATGATGATGATGATGATGATGATGATGATGATGATGATGATGATGATGATGATGATGATGATGATGATGATGATGATGATGATGATGATGATGATGATGATGATGATGATGATGATGATGATGATGATGATGATGATGATGATGATTATTGCGCAAATATGAATAAAGGAAAAAATAGAAGAAATTTTGTAAATTCTACTTGATATGATTTAAGAAAATAGGTAAGTTTTCAAGTTTTTCTTAAAAGTATTTAAATCATTAATACTTCAAGTATAAAGGTAAACCATTCCAGAGTTTTTCAAAATTGCAGCCAGCTCTTCCATTACTAGTAAAGAAGTCTTCAATCGCATGCTTGAATTTAAAGACATCTTTTGTTTAAATAAAAAAGGTACGGTGTATTGTAAGCATTAAAAGTTTAGACCTTGAAACTTAAAAAATTCATTCTTCAATGGTAAGCCAATGTAAATTTTCAGTTCATTTGTTCCTGTCTTTGGAGGAATCTTTTAAGACATTTCTAGCACAAGTATTTTGCAAAATACTTGTAACTTTTTTGATTTGGATAATCATACATCTTGAAGAGCAGAGAGCGTATCAATCGTTATTAATAATATAGGAGTTCAGTAAAACTTTAACATTATTTCGGGTAAGATGTTTGGCAATTTTAGATAGGTTTTTCTGAAAAAGCATATCCACTTTTGGCAGATCGGTGACCCGATCAAACACCATAGCTTTATCTAAAGATCGCCAAGTACATTGACTTTATCACAATGGTATATGTAGCCATCATGCAAAGGTATGCCAAAAGATCTCTTGATTTGGAGAAGATAAAGAGAAAACTATCGCTCTTGTTTTTTCTATTGAATTTCTTAGATTTAGGTTTATCATTACCACGAAAGATCGTGTAAAAGATGTGGAACGATACATTTTAAAGTCGAATATTAACCAAACCAAATTTCTTCAAAATAAAAATATCGTCAGCAAATGCGACATTCTGGAACTCTTTACTTTTAATAAACTATAACTGAGTAACATACAGACTGTTGAGAAACGAATCTAAACAGATCCTTGAGGTACGCCATATTTTGTCAGCTTTTATGAGGAACAGAATCCATCAATGATGGTACATTGACTTGCTCTCCAAGTAGGATTCCAAGCCACTTAAGCACAACCTTCAATTCAAACCCACTTAAAGCATCACAGTAAATCTCTATCAACTGTATCAAAGGAGATAAATCTAACATAATGACACAGTAAATTGTTTTCTTTTCAATGAATCTGTAAATATCAGGCGAGACATTGTAAAGAGATTCTGTATTACAATTTTTTTTATGTTGCAATGTTTTTCCATCATCACAAAGAGTTTTTGGACAAAGATTGGGTAGCTGCTTTAGAATACGTTCAAAGAGCTTTATCAGAAAACGGCAGGTTTGAAATCAGTCTATAATCATTCATGTCAATGAATGCAGTTACTGTAGCTGGAGGGAGAGGGGTTGAAATCCATTTCATGCCTAAAAATAGAGAGGATCTATTGTAAGACGTACGAACAAAGAGGGAAGTAGAATATCCCAAATACAGTTGAACAATTCTGATCGGGAATGTCAGTCGGTCCCATTTGATTCCATGTATTCTAACGATCTCCCAACTTCTGTTGAATCCGGTGTGAATTGAACTTCGTAATGAATGACAGCAAATCTTTCAATTAATAGAAAATCAATCACCTCTTGATGATAAAACTCGTCATTAGTTATAGAACTAATCTTATGGAGAAAAAAGAGCGAACATATTTGGGATATCTTTGTTTTTCTATTGCAGAGTACTTGGGTAGTAGCTTGATGAGACTTTTCCAGTAAAGTACGGAAGTAGTTGTGTTTCTTTTGAATTAGACCCATTTATTATATATCCATCACAGTACTTAAAACATTCTTTTCTAAAATTAAACTCGCATTGTTACGTAAACTTTCATAGATTCTTCGTCTACTTTGATGAGGCGTACTTAAGCCTACTTCTTATAGGCAACTCTTCTTTGTTTCTGAGCGAGTAAACTTCTCTATTTATCCAAGTGAGGTTGAACACTTAATTTCACAGTTTTATAACTAGAATATCAATATATTTCCAATCGCCAATATTAAATTATTAGTAAAAGTCCGTAAAAGAGTAATTAGCAGAAAAAGAGAAACTATCACGTCACACTGCAAAGAGCTTTGATGATTAATGAACTAACCAAAATGGTCTTTTTCTCGCTTGTCTAGAGAAATCAAATCATCACTATCATCAACTTTTTAGACGGTGCTTCTTAACTTTCTAAATTTAAAATTTTTTTTGTTTTCTCTTTTATTTTTTTTTTTCTTTATATTTATTTGCTATGTGAAAAAAGAGCTAAAGATAATACTTGGACATGTACGTTCCTGTAAAGCTACTAAATGTCAAGATATGATTTATTGCTCTTCTTGTTCCAAATGGTTTTAAGGTTCATGCCAAAAAGTTTGATGAACTTTTCAAGCCTTTTTGGAGAAATTTTTTCATCCGGTTTGCGTTAAATCAGTACCACCTGTTGCAGCTCGAATATCAATAAGACTTCATCCAAGTCTAGTACAACATGTAAATGCTGATACTGTAATAGAAAAACTTGAGGTAAATAGAAAAAATGCTTTAATGAAAAAGTATACTCATGATAATATTACACTCAAGAATTGATAAAAAATAATAAATTATTTGACTGTGAATTACAAAAAGATAAAATCAGATACAAAAATTTTGAAAATGCGTGCTATATAAGAAGCTCTCAACAAAGCGATAACATTTTCTTACTGAAAAATAAAGCGAAAAATTTTTTTCCTTCCAGTTACTCTAAAGCAGCTACAGTAATTTGTAGTGACCCAAACTTACTGAGAAGTACAAATTTTCAAATCAGTCGTTTAAGCCAAGAATAATAATTCCTTGTACCTACTTCACGGATAATAATGAATTTCATCTTCTTTTTCAAAAAGTAAAAAAATGATCATGTTTCTTCTTTCTGCAGACAATCCCAGACCTCCAATTAAAATATTGTTCTCCATTCCTAAAAAGACAAAGCGATAAAAAGTGTTATTTGTGAAGTTTCTCCTTTCAGATGTCTTCTATTTGAAAAGTAAATTTTTACTTTATTTATATGTGTTTAAAGAAATTAGAATTTAATGATTATGCTTCTCAGACTCAATGTACTGTTTGCTTGAAGTTTGGACATAAGTCCTAGTTCAGAACGATATCAATCTCCCAAATGCATATTGTCTAGATTCACATGATGCCAAGTACCGGTCCACACAAATGATAATGAAAACATAAATGTATCAATTGCATCAACAGTGTGTCAAATTAATAACGATGGTTGTAGTGCCTTTAGTGTCCACTGGTTCAAAAGAACGGGAAATTTTCTATATTTTATCAAATACTATTACAACTACTGATGTTGATTGATAATTAGATCTCAACAATATCTTTGTTTTTAGACGATATTTTTTTGAAAGTTCACATTCTGATAGTTCTGATTTTATAGATTATTGTTCACACTAAACTTTCAATTTAATGTAGTTTCGATAAAATATCCAATTTTGAATTCCAAACAGCATCAGTTTGGAGAATGAATTGATTTTTCACTGTCATTCTAAGAACTATGTAATTTACGGCAAGAGACCTGGATTTTATCAATGAATTTAATTTTTTCAATTCTAAATTCTTGCACATTTTATTCTCTTCCATGCCATCTGACTTCATTCTCGGGGATTTGATTTAGTATACCCTATTAAAGCTAACATAATTATTCAATGATTACCTTAATACCTTTGAGTTCTTCAATTTCGATATCTGCAGTAAACTTGAGAATGTTATTATAAATAATAAGTATAATTGTCAACCTAGGTACGACTAAAGACAGAGTTGTTTCGTTTGAATTTTACAAACTTGTAAGTCACAAAATAATGATTATACATTTTCTGTGCATGGTTTCAATGTTGATTTATTGAAGTATCAAGAGCTCAGGTGAATTTTTCGTGTGATTTTTTAAAATGAAATGTCATCGTTTTTTTATAAATAAAGATTACAAAAATTACAAGAGCAAATTCAAACAGTTTATTAGATAATTTTTTATCAAGAAAAGATCAATTCAAATATAAAGCCATATTTTAAAGGAGTCATTCTCCGATCACTATCCAATACTTATTTCTAGATTTATGTACCAATATGAAATAAACTGTTTTCCTGATTTTTTAATGAGACCCTTTTTGTACAAAAGCTTCAAGTGGACTGGAACCGTTTTTTGGTGATATAAATCAAATGGTCGAATTGATGATGACTATTCGGGATTCTTTTTATCAATATTTTTGTCTAATCTTGTTCGAAGAAATAAAAATAATTCCATAAACCGAATGTCAAAACATAAAGCTACAACTTTGGTGTACCAGAGAAATCATATTTGGATAAATAAGAAATTAAGCACACAAAAAGTTGAAACAATGCTAACATTTTACAAGAACTAAAAATGATTATAAGAATGAAGAATCACTTGCCATAGGTTCGCTCAAGTTTTCAAAAAAGAGTCATTTTTTCAGCATACTAGACTCTAAGAAAAAGAAATCCTAAACTAGGAAAAACAGTAATCTAATTTTCCTTAATACCAAAAAACTGGAAATTTTACATGAAGATAGTTATATTCGATGATTTGTCTGGTGTACCAACTTGTTTTGAAATGAGCATTTAGCAGCAATTTCAATACAAGAAATAGTTAGTATCCTGGATCCTCAGAAGATTTTGTTAAGAATGAATTATTTTCAGTTTGATGACGATGAATGATGTTAAACGCAGAAGAAGAACCAAAAAAGTAGTGCAACTGACCTTTTCATATTTCTCATAGACATTTAAACTATTGGGAACTATATTAGTTCTTCATTTCATCGATTTAACAGATGCTGACTCGCTATCGCAAATATTGAACTGGACAAAGTTTTTCCAGTATAAAAGGTAATCATAATTAATAAAATTATCAGTTTCTTTGATATGTGTTGGCAAACCCCTTAGAGAGCACTCCTAATATAAACAATTAGTTAATTATTTTGAATCTAATTCACTATCAATCAGAATCAACGACTTTCGTAAATTTCACTCCACGTAATCTCTTCATTCATTATTTCATATGTAATATAATCATTGAATAAAAAGTAGTGTTTTTTTTTTGATTTATTCGAGCTCTTTGAGTCCATCCTCACGACTTTAATCTTCTTCTTCATAAACTTCGCCTTCTTGTACCAAGTCTGATTAATCTTTCAGTTCAATATTTATCAGATCGATGTACCAAAGAGTAAAGTGATGAATTCCATGTTTCAAGATAGTTACAATTAGGTGAGTCTTGAAATCACCAGGGTTCCATTCTCGCCTCCTCTTTATTTTCATTGTATTTGCTAAAACACATATTCGGTTAACTTTCCAGACCTTCCATTATAGCAATGTGATGCAAGAAGATTTAATTTTGATTTTGCCTCTTTGATTCCTTCTGCTCTTGCACAAAAATCTTCAGAAATATTAGTATCAAGAAGTATTGAAGAAAATCTTTTTAATATTTGAAAGTTGGCTTGATAATGCGCTTTAATCACAAAGCAAAATTAAATAAGCTACGCTCTTTCACAAATTGTAAAATCAACGTTGATCAATATTTAGTAATGTAAAATAGAGCGCAACCATACTTAATTATTTGGCCATTATAGATGATAAGCTAAACTTGCATATGCATTTGGTCTAGCTTTATCGTAAGTTATGCTTCCATTATAGGCAAGGCTTACAAAACAAAAATATACTATCAAATTCAAATACATTGATGTATAAATCTCTTACCAAGATTGCACCATATATACATTCACTAATACAGCAACCAAAGATTGGTAATTCAGAAAGCGTTGAGATAATTTTTCAAATCTTTTATCAGCCATAAAAATAATTGCCATTCTAAGTGGATAATGTCTTTACAAAGTATAAAGCGATTATTATAAGAAGAAGCATAAGTACCTTCAGAAAATATTTAAACTACATGCTTCCCTTAGCTACGATGTTTCAAGATGATACACCAAATAGTTAACACACAACTGAACTGAAGCGTACAAAT